>JASFCW010000005.1:0-34913 GCA_036936985.1 Crucibulum cyathiforme
GTATGTGCCGTCGCGAGGGCATCGTGCGTCGGTTGCATCATACACTTGAGGATGTATCCCTGACAAATTCGACGTATGTTCGCGGGTTCGATGTATACTTCACGGCTTCCCGCGAAACGGAAGGTCGAGCACCTCCATTTCCATCGTCATTTTACTCTTCACTTTCCTCACTTCTTCACCCTTTCACCTTTCACCCTTCACCCATACCCTCCTCGGATCTCTTTCAACTCACTGACTTGCTTCCTCCCTCTCCATAGCACGACGGCGAAAAAGACACACGCGGGCCCGCGGACTTCTCCGGGACCACCACTGTCGGGGGCAAGCACCTCGACGACGAAGACGATGACGCCGAGGATGATGACGAGCCCCCAATGCGTAAACGCAGCAGAGACACCGGCGGCTTGATGGGCGGTGCCCCTGGGAGTGGGGGTGGCATTGGTGGTGGGCTCCCAGGAGGGAAGGGGATGAAGAGTGATATCGGGATAGATGTACGTTCTCTTTCATTATTCTTTCTCGTTTTCGACATGCAACTGATATTCGTTGTGTGTGTAACGTATAGTTCGACTACCCACCCACCCGGCTCTCCATCCCGCAACCACCATCAATGTCAATCGGTCTCACCTCAGCCTCGTCATCCCTCCCCGTCTCAGACGCACGAGGTCATTCATCATCATCAACGACATCTTCAATGCGGCACTCTCACCACCCGCACCACTCGCACCATAACCAGCATAAGAAACCTCGATTAGGACCCCAGCACCACCATTCGCAGCAACAGCAGCAGCACTCGCGATCACCGTCAGACGAGGGGTATTACCATCCACACCAGGGCGCGCCATTCAACCCAAGCGCGCCGCGATACTCGGGCGGCGGCGGGGGAGGAGGCGGTGGCGGAGGAGGGTATCAGCCGTATTTCAATTCCGGGGGCGGAGGCGGAGGGGGCATGACACATACCCCTCCACCGCCTTCGTTCATCCCTCTGCAAGGCGACTTCTCTCCCCGCGGGAGGAGCGGGTCGGGGGCATATTACCCAGGTGGAGTCGGTCGGTCGTCTAGCAGCCAGGGCCATGGAGGAGGGGGACCTGGACAGGGAGCACAGGGAGGGCCAGATCTATTTTCGTTTCTTGGGGACGAGGGACGACAAGGTTTGAGTGGGAGTATGGGAATGCAGCAGGGTAGTGGATTTGGGATAGATTGGCCGGTACACTCGTCTGGTGCGGGTGGTGTTGGTGAGTCCTATCCCTTCAATTGCTGTCTAATCTTTACTGACCGTTCTTTACTTTTCGTAGTAAACGCACCACCACCACCTCCCCCATCCGCCCCTTCGCAAAATCCCAACTCAAATCCCAACAATCCCAATGCTGATTCTGCCCACTGGCTCGACTTCCTCTCAGGCAACCCCAACGCATCCTCCGCTCCTCCCCACCCTCCATCCTCCGCTCCTCCTTCCTCATCCAACCAACCCCCAACCACCTCCTGGGAACGCACCAACTCTGACCTCGCCGACATTTTCTCAGCCCGGCGCGCAGGCGGTGGTGGTGGCGGCTCCCCCCACGTCGTCAACCTCACTTCCGCCCCTTCCAACAACAACAACAGCAACAACAACAAACGCCCACGAAGCTCAGACGATGGGAGCACAGGCAGCGGGAGCGTCGGGGTCGGCGGGCTTCCCTCGCCAGCGATGAACGGACGGGATAAAGACGACTCGATGATGAACCTCACCATGAAGGGAGAACCAACGGGAGGGACGATGTCATGACTCGCGGGGGGCTCTGGCTTTGGATGGATGAGTGCCAATAATACTCGCCCGGTGAATGAACGACATGTACATGCAGGAGTGTACCCGTCGCCGAAGTCGGAGCCCGAGGAGGATGCGTTGTTGGGTTTTTTGTGGCCTTCGTATTAAGTTCGAGGGCTTTCATTCATCCCATTTTCTTTTTGGGGGGTTTTTCGTGGAGCCCCTTCTCGTTGTTTCTCGCTATCTTTTCTTTTATTCCCCTCGATGACTCTGGACCTTCTTTCTCTCTCTCGATAGCCCTTTTCTCGACTCTGGGAATTACTTTCCCAACGTACTGGGTATAGAACACTACCCTTCTTTCTGTGACTTATTGGATAGACCTGTATCGCTACTCCGCTAAAATATTACTTGCGCAACATATATGGATGGACCTCTAGCTACTTAACGCTCTCTTCTGAATTTGTATCCCATACTTACAATTTCTTTCCACTTCGGCTTAACTATTTACCCAGTTATCTCTTTCGCAGGCTCGTGACTGAGGCCCCCTCGTGCATCCATGTTCCGGAATCCCCTACGTACTTATGCCACCACACACATTGCTACCCACCTGCTATATGTTTACCAATACCATGTCATTCTGTCATGAGTCTTTGCGACATACAAGCTCGCTTTGACGGACAATTACATCCGTTCCGACATGTTTTTAATTGAAAATCAATGACTGTGCATGCTCAGGAACACAGAAGACGTATGCACAGGTCCGTGGAGTTGCCACAGAAGAATGAAGCTAGGGTCGGCGGAAGTACAAGTCATCTTCGATGTGTGGGAGGATAAAAATACAAGGGTGATGATAAAAATAACAGGGTGGGGACAAGAATAAACGGCGTAAGGCCGAAAATAAATAAAAAGCGGCTAAATAAAGCATGCGAGGATAAAGATAGAGCAGTAAAAACACCGAGTGTACTAAGAATAGAACTATAGCTGGCGAGAATACGCAAATCTCGCACCTAAGTAATGAATGGTTCACACATTCATTTCATTCTTCCAAACCGAAGATGTCACTACATTATACAACACTCTCAAACCTCGGATTCCGAATGGTAGTTGCTAAGCTGGCCCTGTGTCTACGCAAGTCTACGCGTGATTATATGCGGATCTCCGACGGCATCTCCTGGTTTTGTTGAAGTTGTAACCACTGTTAGAGAAATTCTGTGTCTGAACTAGGGACGGGTGGTCTTACATACTCCTTAGAAGTTTCCCTGCCAAAAAAAAAAAAAAGAGGAGATCCTTTCGTTGGTAACATTTCGATGGTCCGGCCCGGGTGGTAATGTGTCTTAGAGTCTCGTTACACTTCAGCGCATACATGTACACCAGCTACCAGCACACGCGCTTATTTGATTTCGATGATATTTAAACAACTGGTAAAATTATGCGGGGAAACTGATCTCAAGTGTCAAGAATTGAGCTCGAACTTCGTCAGGAATCAGCAGCAGCCGTTTTCCACTACCAGTAGCAGTTCGTCACCAACGGAGGCCAATCCCGCCTGCACGAAGCGTAGCTCAATATGGTGCTCTCCAAACAATTGCGCTCACAAGGAAGGATCATACGCCCACAACGTCGCCAGCATCCAGAGAGGCGAATAAACAAGAGATAGAAGTGCGGAGCAGGATACGAAGAGCAAACAGGGAGGGAATGTAACTTTGTATATACCACAGCATGCTAAAATTGAGGAGTGGATTTTCGATTGGGATAAATGAAAAATATCGGAAGAGAGCATCAGAGAAGACGGGGGTTTGATGACTATGCCATGGGTATATGCGTAAAGAGATGAACAACTCACCGCATACATGCTTTTCATTTCGCTGCCGATCTTGTATGTCGAACTTCCGTGTTTATGTTTGTTCAGAGGTGCTTATTTAGGAATGACTTCGCTCTGCCGCGTCAAAGTTCATCGTGCAACTGCAGCCAGTTCGGCCGTTCATCATTTTGTTGATGTGCACATTCTAGCGCGAGGATCTGTCTATATGAGGACTTATACCCGATCGTCGAATTCCAAGTATGTGTACACACGTTCTCTGCAACTCAATTGTGACTTTATTTTACTCTAGAGGTTACGAAGTACCTAATCGCCAGAAGGAAACGCAAGAACTAATGGGGTATCGGGATCTCAGATTCATTCTATTTTCTACATCTCCAGTACCATAATTAAAACCCTACCTAATTTAGCTTCTTAGCGACTGTTTTTGGGCTGTATCTTATCAAGAGATTGTTCGGGTATTGCTGGTGAATTATGAAGCATGACTTTCACAGGTCAAGGTTCATGGGCCATACAGCATTTCATCTGCACTTGGAAATCCGCACTGAAGGGCATTTTGATCGAAGGCCTTCGCCTTTACCAAATGTAGATTGATTTCTACCACATGGATCTGCGGCTTTTCATGAGATATAGTGTTTTTTACAAATACATGGCAAGCATTGATACTCCAGACAATTATTAACTCCACCATTGGTGTTGTACTCTATCTGCACGCAGCACAAAACATTGAGACGTACAAAACAAAGAAAGAGAACTCAAGTACTTGATTTCCCCCGGTGAATCACCTACTTCTCATACACCTCCAGTAAATATTATCTCATATGGATTGTCAATATTGAATATTCACTCATCATTACCCTTGAATACGATTAAAACGCTGTAAGGAAATATCAGGGCGGTTTCTCTGATTACTAACGTTCATGGGGGTGGGATATCAGGATATTCTTACATTTATCACCAAGTACATGTGAAGCGACGATAATTGTGCTTTGTAGTCCAATCTTTGGGTGGATTTTCCAAGCTAATGAGAAATTCAGACACCGTCTCCCAATACCCCGACTGACGGTGGGTATTATCTGAAGAATTACTTAGCACGGATAACGGGTTTAACATGGCACAAAATAACACTAACGGTGCTTTCCGTGTAGGAATTTTATGGAATCCCTCGCTGGTGGAGCATATGGTGGAATATTATTCACATTCTCCTTCGTCCCCATGCTACGCTTCTTGACATCCATTCCACGATTGAACGCAATAGTCCACAACTTCTGCGTATGTTTCTTTGGGACTACTTTATCTAAATCCCCGCTTAGCATAAGAATTGGAAGTGTAGTGGGTATGAGAGGGATCTTGGCCGCTGAATTCCACTTGTGAGTGCACAAGAACCAAAAGTTACCGATATAAGGCCAGTCGCGCACGACGTCAGGGATGGATGTGAAGGTATTCTCAACGATGAGCGCTTTGATCTTTGACACGGTTAGCATAGTGATGTCCAGATTTTAGGGATTAATCCCACCTTCAAAGGGTTTCTGCTGGTGACATCAATGCCGACAGCACCACCCAACGATTGTCCGAAAATAATCTGCAGACAGTTACGTCAGTAAACGTTTAATAATTGTGGTATCTTGCTGATGTACTATTGGTATTTGGCGTAATTCATTGAAGACAAAATCCACAGCCGCTTGTCCGTCGATGCGAAGTCCTTTCTCTGATGGCGTACCACTTGAATTTCCAAAGCTTTTTACGTTTAATATTAGCTATAATACAGGTGGCTTGTTTAATGCTTACTCACCCTCTGTATGAGACTGTAAATACATTACATCCAAGCTCAAAAAATCGTTTCGCGATGTCAAGAACATCACCATGGTTCATGGCATTCCCATGGAAGATTATCACTGTGGCACGTGGCGATGGCTAAACACATTCGTCAGGATATGTATATATATATATATTGCAAATGATCCTCACAGGTAGAGCCTTAATAGTGCCACCACAACCCCGATCAAGACATTCTTTCAAAGTCTCTGGATTATGTTGCACAAAATACCCCCGCAGAACAACGTTATTCGAAGGCCTCAGCTCGATGTCTTCATATGGAAGTCCTAACGTAGATGGGTTTTTGATAACTTATATGAGGGTATGGGGTTAACTCAGAGAGAGATACTGATAAATGTACATACGATCTGAAACTCCTTTACTAAGGCCGAAGCCTCCAGGATAGACGAGAGTACTTTGGCCGTGTCGTAGTACCTGTTGCATAGGAGATCCATCAAGGTGAGCTCATTCTCAAATGAAGATCTGCGTATGACTAACTTTTAAAGCGATTTTTCCGTTACTAGGACCCATTCTTTGCATGAAGTGTATATAGGGCTAAAGAGAAGTGGAACCACGTGGGTAACTGCTGTGAGGTCACAAGCGCCATTGTTTAAATTAAGATCTAGGCGCCCAAAGATAGTTTAGAAGTGGTGAGGAGCATTGCGACAAAAATCAAACTCCTAATTCAACAAAAGAAGAATTAATAATCAAATATTGACATTGGAGTTTTCATCAACATCTCGAATGACGACCAACATGGAAATGAACACAAACGCTGAACGAGGTCGCAAATACTACATGCTGGGCGAGGCCACTATATATAGATTGAGAGGCATCATACCACCATTCAGCCAAGGCGTCTCTGTCTTATCCACACCAATTGGGTCGCTCCTAATTTAGCACTCGCATCTATATCCCATCCCGTCAATACCGTCGGTTTTCCGATTGATTTTGACACGCAATACAACCAAATGGAGATATGAAGTATACATTCCACCTTGTCCAGCTTGCAGTATTCGTGGCGTCCAGTATGACACATTACAAGCACACACCCTCTGATTGACGTGAGATATTTAATCCACAGCAGACTCTATCTTATCCCTCCACTGCCTCCTTCATCCGCTTCAGCTACTATCCAATACTACTTCATGAGTGCTCACATATTTACCTCTTAAAGTCCTTCAATAGTGTCTTCCAACTCATTTCCAGTGAGAGATCTCACATTTTGTGTATTTGATTTCTGACATCATATGTAGATCCACCTCAAAAAAGGAACTGCACCTTTTTACTTCTTAAAGCCTTCAAAAACTATGCCCTCAAACCTCTTAACTCTCTCTGAGAACTCTGAAAATAACTCCATTTCTGATTCAGAAAGTTCAGTCAAGCCATCTGAGAGACTACTAAAGGTTTTGAAAGGACATGCAGACATTGTCCGATCTGTTGCTTATTCTCTAGATGGGAAATCCATAGTTTCTGGCTCTGAGGATTCTACTATTACAGTATGGAAATCAGATACTGGTGTGATAGCTATGGAGCCACTGATAGGGTATAATGGCCCAGTTTTTTCTGTGTCATTTTCCCTAGATGGAAAATATGTCCTCTCAGGGTCTACAGATCACACTATCTGCATCTGGGATGCCAATACTGGCCACATGATTGGAGAGCCGCTTGAGGGACATACAGGATCTGTCCGCAGTATTGCTTATTCTATGGATGGAAGACACATAGTCTCAGGATCTAATGACAAAACTATCAGAATTTGGGATGTGAAGACCAGAAAAACAATTCTTGGGCCACTTGAGGGTCATTCAGATTCTGTACTCTCAGTTTCATATTCACCAAATGGGATGCATATAATATCTGGTGCTGTTGACAAAATAATAAAAACTGGATCTGATGATAACACAGTTAGGATATGGAATGCTAGAATAGCAGGTATGTTAATGTATTTCCTTCAGATCAAAATTAATTCATGTTCTTTTCTTAAAAGACAATGAGGATTGGTTTCTTGAAGTTTGTTAATCTCAAATCCATTGGACATGAATTGAGTTTGATTTTATTTTCAGCAAGATGCATCCAAGGTCCTGGATTTGAATTCAAATCAATCAAATAAGGGGGCTGAGTCCCTTGAGAGTCTTTTTGGCAATTCTGAAAACCATCCTGGTGTACTGGAACAAAATCTCTTTGAATATGAGGTACATACATTAATAATGTTATCATCTATCATCTCATTTCTTACATTAAAATTTGAAAATAGGTTACATATTTCTCAAGAAATGATACTCCTGAGGAAAGAGTTGGGTATTCCACCATGGGAGAGCAACCACCAACACAAAAGCAAAAAATGGTTGTTGAGAATATTCCAGAAGTCATCAGAAGTAGGGAGCAAAACATTCAAAAGAATAAAAAACCTAGACATAGTCAAGTGTTGCATGAACAAGATATCCAGAATTAGCTGCCCCTGCACAGTCAACATATGTAAATTGAAATCCTTTCTTTGACACTGTAAATGGAAACTGATGAGTGTATTACTACATAGCATGCATTGAATCTTGATAATGATTCTGAATCAACAATTTCACAAGCTAGTGAGAGTAGAGCTGGTGGATGGAAGTGGCTTTGTTGCTGTTTTAGCTAGTCAAAATGTGACATGCTGTAAAATATTACTAAGAGCACAGAAACTTATGGAATCATGTAAATTTCAGAGACTCTCTGATTCATATAAAATTGGCTTCATTTTGGATTATGGGTCATACTCAGCATAAAATATCAAATGGCACTTCCAATGTTCAACATATCAGTTTCAAAGATCCACCAACTTCAAGAATATGGAAGAGGAAACTACCATAAAATACATAAGAAAGGAGTGTCCATTACTTCACAGATGATGACAAGCCTTGTTACAAATCTGTTACAATAGACATGCATCTACATCCACAGAAGATTTAGGTTGACTGACTACTCAGCCTCAATGGCCCAGGTATATGTGGAGTGTAATGTAATGTATGACAAGAAAGAAAGAAAGAAAGAAGAGATAATCATGTGAGATGGATAAATGGACAGTATTGAAAAGGTCTAGCAAGGAAAGTCAACAGTCATTTGCTGACCAAACTTGACCCTATTAATGCCAAAGCTTAAATGCATGGTCAGTAGTTAGCTCAATATTAATCATGATGTAACTAGGTATTAACATGGTGGAAGTTTTCAATGAAAGGTTTGGTATGGGAGGTCAAAAGAATGGGTAATAAGCGGTGGGGTATTTGAATTTACATTCACTTCTCTCACAGGCAATCAAAGTGGATGGACAATGCACAAAAATCTGCCTTTGATTTGGCAAAATGGGCTAGCCCTTTCCAGGTCTGTTTCACTATCTATGGATTCAATTTCATTCTACTCCTTGTTGCCCTGCTTACTGAGGTGTACATTGCATCGCTTCCTTTTCTTATCTCTATCTCTGTACTGTATTTATCACATTTAAGTCAACATTCCTCGCACCTCAAGGATTTTATTCAATTAAAGTGCATTTACTACATAATTACATCTTGCTCTACTACTTGTATGATTCTGTACTACAAACTTTATCTAGATCCCTGCTTAACATAAGAATTAGAAGTGTAGTGGGTATGAGAGGGATCTTAGCTACTGAATTCCACTTGTGAGTGCATAAGAACCAAAAGTTACTGATGAAAGGCCAGTCACGCATGACGTCGGGAATGGATGTGAAGGTATTCTCAACAATAAGCACTTTGATCTTGACATGTTTAACACAGTGATGTCCGAATTCTAGGGATTAATCGCACCTTCAAAGTGTTTCTGCTGGTGACATCAATACCGACAGCACCACCCAATGATTGTCCGAAGATAATCTATAGACAGCTAAGTCAATGATCGTTTAATTATTAGGGTATCATGTTGGTGTACTGTCGGTATTTGGGATAACTCATTGAAGACGAAATATACAGCCGCTTGTCCATCGATGCGAAGCCCTTTCTCTGATGGCGTACCACTTGAATTTCCAAAGCTTTTTCACCTTAAGATTAGCTATGAACACAGGTGATTTAATGGAAACTCACCCTTTGTATGAGACCGTAAACAAATTACGCCCAAGCTCAAAAATCATTTTGCGATGTCAAGAACATCGCCATGATTCATGGCATTCCCATGGAAAATAATCACTGTGGCACGGGGATATGGCTAAATACCCTCTTCAGGATGCATATATATACGTATATTGCAAGTGATTCTCACAGAAAGAGACTTAATAGTTCCATCAAACCCCTGATGAAGACATTCTTCCAAAGTCTCTGGATTATGTTGCATAAAATACTCCCGCAGAACAACTTTATTCGAAGGCCTCAGCTCGATGTCTTCATATGGAAGTCCTAGCGTCGAAGGGCTTTTGATAGCTTGTATGTGAATAGGCAGTTAACTCAGGGAGAGATACTGATATATGTACATACCATCTGAAAATCTTTTACTGAGGCTGAAGCCTCCAGGATAGACGAGCGTACTTTGGCCGTGTCATAGTCCTATCGCATAGCTAGGAGATCCATCAAGGTGAACTCTTTCTGAAATAAGATCTGCATATAACTCACTTTTAAGCCGATTCTTCTGTTACTAGGACCCATTCTCTGCATGGGGGCGTATATGGGTCTAAAGAGAAGTGGAACCACGTGGATGACTGCTGTGAGGCCACACGCGCCATTATTTAGATTTGGGTCTAGGCGCCCAAAGATAGTTTAGAACTAACGAGGAGCGCTGCAGCAAAAATCAAACTCCTAATTTAACGGAAGATGAATTAATAATGATAATATCACTATTGGAGTGTATCATCAACCTTCTAACGACCATCAAGAATAAAATGAAATCAACGCTGAACGAAAGTCTCAACTCAATTCTCAGCCACTACACGTTGGGCGAGGGCGTTATATACGTATTGAGGGGTATCATACGAACGCTGGGAGGAAAAATTCCTCGAAATTCAGATAATAAAAATGCATGGATGCTTAAAAAAAAGACTTATTACATGCTTGTAAAAAAAAAAAATTCTATGGAAACATGAGATCAAAAGTCGAAAGAAGTTTTTCGGGATAGATCGGAGAAACGACAGTATTATAATCTGTACGAAGATCGAAGTTCACTTCGTTCTGACTTCAATAATCTTCATTACTTCCATGTATGAAGGTATTCAAGGCAGGGTAGAACAATCTTAGTCGACTCAGGCAATTATGTTTTCATACATGTTTATTTACTTCATTATTAAAGATCATCGCATCACCTCTTAGATACTTCAAGTTACTTGTACCTCTAAAAGTTAATTTGATACCTCACTCATGTCTTTACTCATTGAGATATACTTGCGGTTCTAATATATTTGATTAATATAAAATGAGGCAGCCAGAAGCTACTTACTCAATACATTTGGTAAACATGTGTAATTTGCATGGTTGGATACGAGTGAACTTAAAATGCTGGTCGAGAACAAGCGGAAATTCAGCTGGAGGGGAAAGTCGAACCCAATTACATTCGATGTTGCCAGTGTCCAGTGCAAATGTTCCGAGGTATCCCCATTACGAGAGTGACACCCGGGGGGTGCCACCTTGTCGTTCTTGTGCAACAGAACCTCAATCTCTCATTTGCGGGAACGTCGAATCACTCGTACAAAGTGATCCGCCTTCCATGAAAGGTTGAATCGTGCCCATGCTAGGAGTAACGACAGTGCGTAGAAGCTCATGACACAGAGAGGCGCAGAAACTGTATTAGACGAATGACAAATGGAAGGAGTGGTGGAGAAGCAAGAAAGGACAATGGAACTGGTGGCTGTGGGGCTTATTGCCAGCGAGAGTACGAGGATATGAGTGTTGCACTGTTTCCTCGCCCAGTAACACCACCATAACCACCAACAGCGACAATTTAGTAAGCCTTCCAACGAACATAGAGAAATGCCGTCGTAGCACAAGTAGACCAACACGACGTCTTCTGGCCCATCCACATAAGGCCCAGTCACTCATACCTGATGCCTTCCTCCCCTACAATCCAAATACAACAAAAGAAGTAGAAATACACTCACGTAACCCTGTGTATCCTCATTCGGTCCCGGGAATGTAATCGCGCCCTCGATATACCCACTGGTAAAGCAGAACTTGTTCCAGGATTGCAGCATTGCTCAGCGGTAATCAAGGAAGTGGTTCTCTGAAGCGGCGAACGGGGCAGTGGAGCCTAGCAGCGTGTGTCAGCGAGTTCTATGATGGGATCCCAGGAGCTCAAGGGAAATGGACTCACCAGGCGTCAGCCCAGCTTCTGTGATAACATGCTATCCATCGTGATTACCAGTGCACCGTCATGTTTCCTCACCCGCTGTGGGTTGCACCACTCGATGTTGCCCGTCGCACCGTACCAGAGGCCAACGGCTTCCCAGAACGGTTCATTGCCTGAGAACAAGAGGTGATTAGCAATACTGTTGCAGATAAAGGGAAGAGGGGATGGAGAAGCAAAGATGAGCGACAATCTTTGATTGACGCTTCTCTCGCAACTTGATTCGACGATTACACTCATCGCTGTCCGGATGTGCACGGACCTCAGACCTAGTTCACATTGTTACTACCACCACTACCCCTTTGGCCATGTCCCCATCAACAGCCAAATGACATCCGGCATCTGTTAAGTACATCTCCTTAATCCACCCCATACACCATCTAACGCATGCACCGGATACAACTTTTTCCAAACCTAATCTCAAATAAGCGCAACTCACCAGGCCAAAGCGTCAACTCATCGGAAAGCAAGAGTTTGCAGCCATTCCAATCCTTGTCTTTGCGCTGTCGAGTTTCGAAATCAATCATCTCGGGCATTTGGGAGAGAGCAGAAGCTTGGCCTGTAAGCAAAGGAAACTCAGTACGTACATAGAAAGTAGAAAGGGAGGTGCGCAGGACGAAGGGATGGGGGAGAGGATGAAGAGATATCTGTGACAGTCAAGTCACTACTATCCACCTCGGCCGAATCTCTGTGCCACCTTCATCATACTTACAGAATCTGTTACTTATTTACACTCTTCTATCTGCCACCTTCGTCATATTCTCATTTCTCATATATACTTGTAGTTTACACTGTAACACCTCGTCGAATTAACGCGCACTCTTGTTTCCTACCATCATCTAGTCCAGCGCGCTTAAGTTCCCAGTTCCTGACCTTGTCCGTAACAATATCGTGGGAGAGAAGTGAAGGCGAAGCCGAAACTGTCACTAACCCGTTCCATTAATCCTAATATTCCATCAATGTGCTATCTCTCGCTTGGTCGCGATAGAGCGACATCACTGAACAGAAGACGAACAGACACAGCAGACCCAAAATCAGCGGCAGCGGAACGCCCATGTTCAACAACCCCCTCCATGGGAAATGACTCTGCAGGTCCAACTCCTCCAGCGCCGGATGTACGCATACGTGACGAGTCTATAGACATGCTCGTCACAGGGGATGAGGGAGTCGAGGGGAGACGCGCATCTTTGTGCGGGCAGGGGGTTGCAGTGCCTAAGTTTGGCTGCTGATGTTCGTAGTCGACATATTGCCCATCAGGTGGTGAGGAAGATAGAGGTGGTTTATGCAATGAAGAGGGTAGTGATGGCGAGGAAGACGATGAGGGCGGCGATGGCCGAGGCGCGGGCGTCGAAGATAGAATAACCAGGAACCAAGAAACAAAATTGAAGAAAGAGGCGATGACAACACTCGTTGAACTTTGCATCGCACCGAAAATCACTTCACACACAGAAGCAGAACACTTGCAAGTTGCTGAAGTAAGCGCCGAGCCTTGCCCTCTAGTAAGTTTCCGACGGTCGCTTTACTTCAGAACCTGCTGCGACTATTCATGTTGGTTATACAGGGAATTATACAGAGTATATGAACTACCAATGATGTATTGTATTTGCCAAGAGGAATCTCATCATGTGGCACTAATTTAACAGATGGCAATATCATTCGCAGTCTGCAGATGGCGGATTAGTACTTAGGCTTTAGCTCGCCTCTTGGGAGGCAGAACTTGAAGTCACCGTGGAGGCTCTTCGCCGCAAACATGAATAATAACATTCATTGTTACTCTCACATAGTAAGTGGAATTGGGAGCGGGGGAGCTGTTGCTAACACAATCATTCTTGTAAGTAAGCTTATCATTTCAAATTTGTGCCTCATAAAGTTACTATACAGGCGATACACAGTGTGTAATGCTGATATGAGTCATACCTTCATGATCCATCGGGGATTTGGATAACTCGGTCACGGTTAAATGACTACATTAAGCAGGATTCTCTTCAATGAACGTCACACGTGTGGCCCTGTAACATGATACTTGCTTATCCACCAAATATCATAGAGAAACGAGTAAACTCATGGTAACATTACTATTGTCTGTGAAACATCTCTCTGGACTTCATATATTACACCTCCCTGTCAGACACGGCATCAGTATCTCATATATTTTAAGTTGTAGAGCTCACAGTTGACAATGTAGTTGCAGAAAGAACTGTTGCCGATGCTGCTTCTCCAGATTCATCATAGTAGACCACCCTATTTCCGATTCCATCTGGCGCTCTTCGAGGTTGCTCAGCAGGAGTTTGACGAGAATATCGATTGGAAATTTGGCCGGACGGTAATGTTCGGAAAATATTAAATTCATCACTGGTAGAGCCTCTGATAGCTTGGCTACTGGCCCCTTCTACGTCTCCTTTTAATTGCTTTGGAAGAACTTTAGGCTGTGGAAGATTATATTTGGGATTTCTGCTGGACACTGATATTTGGTCATCTTCAACCCTCGTAGCAGTTCCCTGGCGAAGACCACCATCAGAGTGGTCTCTGGTCATTGTACCGACCCCTCCTGGGGTTCTTGGAAACGGCCAAAAAAGAGGCAACGAAGAATTTTGATTGGGGTTTTTTCCAAACACCAACGGTTGGTGATTGTCGACCTGCCTGGCAATTCCTGGTTGAAGACTATGATCTGTGCGGTCATTTATCAATTGAATAACGGCCCCCTCTGCGACTCGTTGAAATTGTTCTGCAGGATCCTGAGGAGAATCTTCATTGGAATCTCTGTTAGATGCTGATAATTGGTCATCACTGGGCCGTCTGAAAATTCCACGACTAGCAAACCCCCCCGAAGCTTCTGGGGGCCACCCGACAGGGATCTCTGGAAAATTTGTGGAGATGTTTCTGCGTCTTGTAGATATTTGGCTAGGAGTGTACCGCCCAGTAGTTTTCAGATGGAGACTGTCGGTGTGCCCTGTGATCTGGGTCATGCAATAACAATCAAGCAATGTGACAGTAACCCAAATGACACACATACCTCAAACAAAAATTCTGCATTGTCTCTCTTAGCAAGGTTGGCTGCTATTGAATAGATAGTGATATCGGGTTGTATCTGCAATCGCACATCAGCATACATCCGTGTATTTTTTAGATAATACATACCCCGAAATCGAACATCGACTGTTTCAATGTCTCTCTATACTCTTCGATTTTGCCATTATCTAAATCACTGTGGATATATGGCTCGCGTTTTGCTATGTTATCGATGAACAATTTAATGCAATGTAAGGTCCTGTTATTTAGCTCAGCCTCAAAACAGTACGGTATGTAAATAAGAGCATTCTTACTTTACCAGCATGGTTATATTCGCCTGATGACCTTCTGGAAGTCTGTCCTCTACATTTCTCAACAGTTGAGAGATGCAATATGCAAGAATTACAATTTCTTGTGCTAGTTCCGGTGTCGGAGACAAAAAATGTACGACTTTTGGTACATGCTATTCACATCGTGAATTGAATATATTTTTAGTCTCCATTTGAATAAACCAAACTGACCTGAAGAGCATTCAAAATCACCAATACTCCGCCATACAAATCCTTCAGATGAGATATTGGTGTGGCTGTTGCTAGTTCATTCAGTGTCTGAAGTATGATATGTGTTGAGCTTCTGGAGATGAGTAACAAGGAAGAGGCATCTTCAAACAGCTGTTCTGGATGGTTGAGTATGTCTCCCCACAATTGTAATTTGCCATGTTTTGATGTTTCTATCTCTTTCCCCAGAGATTCTTGATTGTAGCTTATGTTACTATCCTGTTAGTGAGGGTTAGAGAGGTTTCAGAAAAGAACCACAGATATCTAGGATTGCATACTTGATTCTTGGCATTTTCTCCTTTAGGACTAGATAAAGTAGCAACACCTATTATTTGCCTGTAAATAATAAATCTTTATGAAGGAAGTTGAACCTAACATACCACTATCCAGAATAATAGTATATTTCTCTTTTATAAGGCTGAGAAAATTGCTTGGAAGAAGCGAAGCTGGCTTCTGAATTGAGATTTCCTTATTCATCAAATTAATCACTGGGATAGATACAGGAAATCTCACATCATCAAAAATATCAGACCATTGATCATCATGCGTAATTGCCACCCTTGCATTCGGAAACTGTGGCTCATGTCAGCATTGGTTTATTGCTACTTCTTTTGCTTTAGTACCATTTTCAGAAGCATATCATTGATATAATTGGAAGGATGGAATGGCTGTAAAACTAAATTTCAGTGGGAATTTTTATCACATATTTTGAGACTTTATACTATATCTATTGGTGGAAAGTTTTCAAATTGAACATGCTTATATTGAGAGGCAAAGTTCCCTAAAATAGATGTTTGACTTGAGCCTCCTAAGTGAGAATTGCTTCTTGATTCATGATCGGGGTTGTTATGTGAGGCCATTTTGCCTGTAGATTTATCACTTTGTCCTATAGTATTCATCTTCCCATTCAATATATCACTCCATGCTTCTTCAGATAGTGCTATTTTATATCCACGTAGGAATATGCATTGGTTTATAGGTAAATCCCCATTAGTTTCAAATTCTGGGTCCCTTGGAGGGCCGGCTCTTGCTGAGCGCTCCGAAATATTACCGCTGATTTGCCTCCATGCATATTGTGGTCCTCTAGGATGAGTGGATTCATTGAATTTGAAGACCATATCAGTCCCAGAAGTAGTACTATTATAGCTCAATATGCCCCATGATTGGCTCTTCAGGCAGCCAGTAACCAGATATAAAGAATTACGGTCAATATCAAGACCAGCAGTTGTTACTGCATAATTGTACCAGCTTTCTGCATGTTCAGCAATAAAGCTTTGCATGTTTTTGTTTAGTCTTTCTTGAATTGCGCCATCTGGAAGAACGAGAATAGCGCCTGCAGTATCTGTAGTACATGTGTACAACGGTTCGCTATAAAACAAAGGTGCTCACATTAGCATACTAACCATAAGGTTTTAACTTTAATACTTCACACTCACTTCGGTCGTGATTGTGCATCAAACTTCACAGTTCCCTTGCAGATCTCTTGCCAAGGTACAAAGAAGAATTCCTGTTGCGATACCGATAATTCTGGTCGTGTGAATGAATCGAAAATATTTGGCAGATTTGTAGGATTCACAGGATGGTCAGGTGGTTGCAGAACGTTTGTTATAAAGCTGAAGGCGCCGTCAGATGTTATTGTACCAAGATCTCCGTCGCCACTGTACTCGTCCCCAAGCATGTAGAATTTTGACGTAATCAAGCTCTGTACATGTGCTCATATACCACATCTCCCTGTCACATTCACAACGGAAAGTACAGTTTTTCAGTGGTCCTAAAAATCTGTACTTTCCCGATGTGATACACGTATAAGCTGAGACGTGGTAAAGAGACCCGCGTATGACACAATCGGAATCTCGGACACACGTGCTTGAAGTTTGAACCATCATCGATTGTACGTATGCATGTCAAAGCGTGTCTTCCTCGTCTCTTCTTACCTTTTACAGTCCCATTTTCCTTTTTGAAAATAGATAAGACTCTAGGACGTTTATGGTGACATATTTTGAACCTATAAAGGTATAAATTCCATTCAGTTGAAACTTTGATCCCATCATCTCCAATTTTTACCCCAACTTCTTCGAGCAGTCTTTCGCCGAAGTCCCCCTCGCAGAGAACGGGGTGGAGACTCATTCGTTCCTGGAAGCCCAAGATGGTCTTGTTCAGATGTTCGGTGCGCCCTCTCGCGACCTCTTCAGCTTCAACCGAAGACTTTGTAAGACTCACAGAAAGGCAGTCGTGTCTCGGTAGCCTCACTAAATAGACGTAAGTGATAGGACAATTATATCTTCGTTGCCAGTGGTAAGGATCGCGTACAACGTTGTAGATGGAGTAGAATATATACCTTCGTTGCCAGTGGTAAGGATAGGGCAACGAAGGTGGGAGACAAGTGTTTATATAGTGAAAAAGGAGCGGTGATTGAAATATACGAATGAGGAAAGGGAGGGCGGACGTGATCGGGAGAGAGAGAGAGAGCGGGTGAAGGGCTAAGACGGGATGTTCTTTGGCTGGTCGTGCGTGGTGAGTCTGGTCGAGCAGTCATAGTGAGGCCAGGATTTCACTCACTATCCTATGCCTGACTTTGGCCAGATTTGCTAGGTTCGGGAGTGCTTGCATTCGTTCAGTCAAACATCCGAGGTAACAACTCGTGAAAGACGGTTGCTGTGGTTCTGCTGGTTCCACCCATTCCACTCCGCAACCCACCCGTGCGCATGCAGTGACTGCAGTCGCTTTCTAAGCCAGCCTACTCAGTTAGCCTCCGTCTCTCAATGCGTCTTTCCTTGTTCCCCTGCAGCCTCCCATCCCTTCATCCCACTCATATCACATGTCCTCCTTTACTCACGACTCACTTCCTCCACTTCGCTTGATTTTTCATCTCATCCGCGAGATTGTATGAAGCGCATTTTGATGCATCCGAAGTCGGTAGTGACGAGAAACGAAACAAAAACTTCGCTTAAACGTGTTAGGGTCCTAGATCTGATCATATCAGCGGGCGATAACGGTTGACAGCCGCTCCGTTCAGTCCGTGGGCCATTGCATCTTCGGAGCCCTCTACGGCCTGCCGCCTCTGATGGTCTATGCTTGTCACATCAACCCTGTCCGTAGAAGTTAACTGCCTCCTTGTCGTCAAAAGCTTTATTTCCTTTATTTTATATGACGGGCTCTGTTTTATTTATATAAAAACTCAAATGCGTATGCACGCAGTGTACTTGGCTCTAATACAACTTTTCGACACTCCTTAATGCATGAACCACCCCGAGCATTGACCATTTCGGCAAAGCCCTACACAGGTCATTTATTCTAGAGCTTCTACGCTGTTTTCTTGCTAGTATTTGCTGATCTGCAAACTTTTGAATCTCCGGAGAAATAGATGTACAGCAATATAAATTTAAACTCACTGTCCACTGCTCAGCCTTCTATTTGTAAAATTGTATGTCACTCTCTACCTAGTACATACTCAATAACTGCAACCAAGTTCATTTTATGATATTAATTATGGGCTGTGATAAAATGGGTATTTTCTCCCTATCTATATTTCTTCATCTCCTAACTTTTTTGACAGCCTATAACAGGAAGCCTGTAACGGCAAACTGTCATTGTTGCCACACTCAGGAGCGCTGCACTTAACATTGTACCGACTGTTGCATCATATCAACTGATAACATATTTAAAAAATATACATTTTTATGACCCTCATATTAGGCTCTGTGCTGGAGTGAGGGCATGTTCACCTATACATGAAGTTATTAGTACTTACTCTGTATTCACTGTCTGGTCTTAAGCGATGTAAAGCCCGCACCATATTCCATTTCAGGCAGACACGCGCCATCCTAAAGGCAATGCTAAATAGTCATACATAAAAACCCTCCGTTCCCGCCGTCCGCCCCGCAATCCTTTGATCCTGATTTACGCCGATCTCGCCTTGGATAAGCGGATGATATGCATCTAAGCGAAGTGATAGGCGTCTAAGCGAAGTTTTTCTTTCGTTTCTTGTACATACAGTCACTGATCACCATTTCGCCATTAGCACCAATTCGCTAATCCTGCTATAGCTGCTTTTCTGCTGCGAGAATTTCCCCAATATTCTATGTTTCTGCTTCTATAGCAATAACCGACTATGTATAAAAAATTTACAGTAAGTCGATAGAGGGGATGTGAAGTTCTTCATTCCTGCCGTTTGAAGGCTATTGTCACACTGCTATAGTCGAAGTTTGAATACATTGCATGGTCTCGCGACCAAGGAAGTAGTGACACGACTCCTAATTGGTCCATGGGGAGGCCGGAGTTCGAATTCTGGTCATGTGGCATTGTGACATGCGTGACATTGGCGAAATGGTGCTATTGGCGAATTGGTGAGCGGTGACTGTACCCATCCGAAGTTGGGTGCGTCGATGGTCATTCTTTGTCATCCCACTCCAACCTATCATCATCATTATCTCACGAATGCGATGTACATATCATGCTAGTGAAGGTCCTTCAATACTCGATCTCTCTGAACGAAGGCAACCATTGCCGCGTTCGAACCTTCCGTCATGACTGATTGTTCCCTGGGTACGATTGTTCGTCTTCAACAAGTGTTTAGGTGGACTCTCCGACTAGGTCCGAACTCTACCCACTTCTACCTGCTTTACCACCGCGCCTTTTCTATTTTATTCGCCACCACCGTCTCAACCACCTTCCACCCACCCCTGCATATCAACTTCCTCGCACCCGCCCAAGCGTTCATGCTACATAGGTTTGAATTCTTAAGAACTAGGAGTGAAACGAGCAATAGCATGTTTCAACCACGACGGCTTCCCCAGATCCAACGCATAGGTGAACACTCAACATGAACTATACTTAGACGAACACGCCTACGACTCCAACTACAACGCGCAGTTTTCAAGACGATAGCCGACAGGGAGATGGGTACGTTTACTGACTCTTTCGGCTCATTTGTGTTGCTGACTTGTTACATCACGGGTAGACGGCGCTCAAGCCGAAAAAAACATGAAGTCTCTATAGCTTGACTCTATCCGAATGAAAGACTGTTCGATTTCCCCACACATTCAACCCATCCCAGTCGTCACTCTCACTCTGCACATTGAATTATCATACTATAATGGGCATTAATCGAACTGCAAGCCTTGAAGGAGAATGTATTCTGTACTGAATGTATACTGGTAAACACTGAACGCATCGAGCGCACAGTTGTACCGGTACGTACAGCTACACGAAAAGAAGAAATAGTGTGTGGTATGAGAAACGTAAGTAACAATAATTGGGTATGAAAATATAGTGTGGTCCTTGGTAATACCTACATCACAAGAAAAATGAATGTACGGGTGGGTATAACAGTCTGAAAGTCTAGTTGGTATAGTACAAGGCCTATCCACCGATGCCACGAGAACATATAACGTAAGCGAACATGCGATATAGATGCAATTATAAGGCAACGAAATTTTACTTTTATGAATGTCAGAACTGGGGGATTAGCATTGCCCGAGGAAACTGCTCTTTGGGATTGCTTGCTTGAAATCGTCCTTCCATGTGGTGAGGTTCGGGTTCGTGTATGCATCGATATATCTGTCGTTCAGCATGAGTGGGGCATCCAAATTAATAAAAGAAAATGCTATACTGGTTGATGTATGCTTGTGTAGGGAAATCCTCAGGATCACAGCCGTAGTTAAGGGCATCTTTCGGTTGATAAACACGGATCCAATCCACGCGCATCGTCGTGGGGAACTTCAAGTGCTCGAGATCGACACCACCAAAGTTTTCCGACATTCCAAGATTAGCGATGATGTACTGCAGAGCGATGTTTGATCATATATAACTCAATGATGGAGGGGGCTTACCATAGGTTCTTGAGGTATCGGGCGGGCAGATATTTGTACTCGAGCATCTGCAGCCGCACCACCAGCCATCATCGTCCATGCAAGTTTCTCGTTGGATATCCACGAGATATAAGCATTATCGAAGCCTGTAACTAGTCAGCTACCGAGAAACGTCGAGTAAAATCGATACGCACCTGGCTTGTATTCGAAACCGTACACAGAGAAACAACCGCCTTCCATTTCATAACACTGTGGGTCTTGCGATATGGATGAGGATCAGTAGTTTACACTGAGAATATATATAGCTTACTAGTGTCTGATACACAGGACGTTGCTTGCTGGTATGCACCACCAATGTAGGTGTTGAGTGTTGTGACATTTGCGTCGTAGATGATCAAGTTGTCAGAGGTGTTGAACCATGTGTATTGGGCATTGAATGGCTGTTTGGGATGAAATAAGTATACATGGCGTTTAACAACAACGAAGAACTCACAGCCCACTGAGCAGTCTGAGATACTTGACCACTGAGTGTATCCGTATTGACTAGAGCTTCGAAGATATCAATCTCAGGTGCGGCACGACCAACGTAGGTACCATCGGAGTGGATGGGACCAGGATGCGACTCTCCAGGGCAAGTGCATCTTGATAAGCGCTGTCCAGGGAGGTAAGAGAGAGCACCACCCGCATTAGGGTCACCGTTAATGGTAGCAGCAAGCGGGGCGTTATTATGGGTTTGATTGGGAGCCGTACCGACGTCGCAGGCATCATATGTGTATGGCCACTGCAGAAAACTTAGAACATAATCATAGGCAAAGTGAACGTATTACTCACCATACCCTCGAGGCTGGCACCATAACCCGCACGACCCAAATTACCCATGGTCCAGATAGCTGGCCACAAGCCAGCAACGTTGTTCACACCTGGGAGTGTGACGGATGCTTCGATGAGGCCACCCGTGAAGCAGAACTTGTTCCAGGTCGACATGAAGCCACCCTCATAATTAAGGCCGTGGGTCTGCTTTACTGAAAGTGTGATCTCGAGCGCTCCGTCCTTGGTGGTTATGGCCTCTGGATCATACCATTCTAAATTGTTAGTCGACCAGTAGTGGAGATCCACTGCCTCCCAGTAAGGGTCGTCTCCAGGATAGAAAGATCGCCCGTCGACATTAAATTCGTCGCTGAATATAAGCTGCAGCTCTTGCTTGGGGTCGTAGTAAGAGTTTTTGGTGTAGACTTCTTTGGGCGTATCAAGATCAATGAGGCCCCAATTGCCGGACATGCTGGGAATCTGGCCGGTTGCATTAATACCACCAAGGTTAAATCCACCTAGTGTTGGTATTGGATGGGCAGTGAAGTGTGAAATCAACGGGTATCCAGCGCTGAGGAGAGTCAGGTTGAGCTCGTCGTAATAGAAGCAAATATGACGTACAATAGAGCGACGAGGCCAGCACCGAGTACGACGATGCATCCTAAATTTGCGAGACCTCTGGTGGTGAATATATGCCCACCATAGTCATTTTTCCTGTCCCGTCGTGGGTCAGGATTATGAAGTGCGTCATCCGCTTCTGGCTGGTTGATGGATAGACTTGTGCCCCACGATAGAGGATCTGCAGATAGTGAATACTATGGTCGAAGTTATGAGCGACAACAATAAAGGGGAAGTCAAAGCAAAAAATAAACCTTTTCAGAGACGGAAGTACCAGTAGATGTGACTCTATTTCCATTGAAGTTGTAGGGAGAAGCGTCGCTCTAGGCAGGGATATGAGCTTGGCAGTATGAAACAAGAACGATCGACAGCGACCAACCAATGAGGAACTGCTGGGCATGCTCCGGAGGGAGGAGGCCCCAGACGCAGTTTCTTGGAGATGCGTTGGGTATGGCCTTGGCGCAGTAGAGGGTGGGACGAGGTTGGTGGTGGAGGGGGAGGTAGAGGGCTGAGGGAAGTAGCGTCGCTGGTTATTCAGTAACGATGACATTATGGATACAATGAGCTACGGGTAACAGCAACCAGTGCGGTAAATAAGAGGAGAGTGAAGAAGGAACGTGCGCTATTTTGTCGACGAGCGAGATGATTTACGTTCGTGTATAGTGACCAGGCGCAACCTTTGCAGTTTTCGTGGTGTTGCTTCGATCGTGGTAATGGAAGTTAGCATTCTTCTCTAAAAATAGCTCATCATAGTTGCCGTTTCCTGCCCCTGCTGAGCGCTCGCTCGGCCCGCGCTCGCTAAACCCGCTGAATCCCTTCCACCGAGTTGACACAGCCTCCGTCTCCATCTCGTTCCCAAGGCATCAGCGATCCAATATACTTGTTTTAGAGGCACCATTGTACAATCGAGCGCGTAAAGGCACTAACAATCAAGCGTGTCAAGGACTATATGGACTAGTGATATAACACTAGAAATTGCTAGAAATTGCAGCGCTTTCTATCCGGTTCGTGGCATCTGAATAGTTCAGGTTGAGGGCCTGAGTGCACTATGCGTGAAATGCCTCAGGCAGTCTGCCTCAGGTATTTTTGTGCAGCTCCGTGGAGATGTCTCCGATTCCCACAGAAGCTCAGATACGATTCCGGTAACGGATAGGTGGAAATTTTATTGCAGGGTCCCGTGTTGAAACCGCCCGTCAGCTCTTAACTCTTTCATCTACGCATTAACGACGTTATCTTCTTGTTCGATTTTACAAATACATATGCTTATGAGTGTAATAGAAGCCGCGACTAATCGAAGAAATGCGTTAGAACTCCGATACCCTCCATAAGTAATAATTTACTAACCGGCTAAACCAATCGTAGCACCAATTTGATACGCGGTATTCATAACAGCTCCAACCACTCCTTCCTCGCCGGGACGTGCACCTTCCATTACTACAGTGGTACACGCCACATAGGAGAGAAACAAGCCAATCATGCCCACGATCATCCCAGGGACAATGTGCGACCAGTACTTATCTCTCGTATCGGCGAGTGCGAAGAGGATAACGCCGACTGCTGACATGATCTGACCGACCATGAGGAGAAGGCGACGAGAGAAGCGCGGTGCGTAGGCCCCAACGAGGGGGGAGACGATGATGGCTGTTAGGCCCATTGGTATACAACGGATGGCGGAGGATAGGGCAGATTCATGCCAGAGCGTCTGTGGTTGAAGAGTGGTCAGATTATGATGAGATTGAGATGAAAGATGAGGACATACACCAAAGATCTCTACCAGCTGCATCTCAGTGACGAAGACGAACCAGTAAATACTCCAAGCGTAGAAAAATAATGGCGTAAAGTTTTTATTCGACCACGTTCGTGTTGGGAAGGCAGGGTCTTTGACTATCCTCTCAATTATGAGGAACGAAGCGAGAAGAACGACTGAGAGAACGAGCGTGACGATTACTCGTGCTGATTTCCAGCCTATCAAGGATTGTTGTAAGTAATGAAATAGTTTACTCATAAGGAAGTATACTGACCTCCAGCACTACCTTCCGTGACAGCGAAAACAAAGAGAGTTAGCCCAGCAGTAAGGGAAAAGACTCCAGGCCAGTCGATGCTTTTACGACCGGTTGATGGAGGCGTTTGATGCACAGGTAGAATGTACCAAGATGCAACTGCAAGGGGAGACATTGCTATTGCGAGCAGATAATAAACTAAATTCAAATGGAATTAATAAACTATACGTCTGGCAGGGATCAATTAAAGGCTTACCCCATCTCCAAGACGCTCGGGCAGTCAGAACGCCTCCGATTACAACACCAAGAACATTTCCGACAGCACCGGAAGCACCATATATAGCGAATGCACGACTTCGCTGATCAGGATCCGGGAAGTACATGCTGATGAGGGCCATCGCGGAAGGGACGTTCATTGCAGCACCTGAGCATAAATCGTTAATTTTCAGACTGCGATACTTAGGGAGACGATAGCGTACCAATGCCTTGAAGAGCACGGAAAATCACGGCCATGATTGGGTTAACACTAGCACCAACCGGAATGCCGAGAATAGCAATGACGAGGAAGCCAGCTGTGAATACAGGTTTTGGGTGGAGGATATCGGCAATACGACCTGCAACGAGCATGAAGGATGCAAATGTCAAAGTGTAGCCAGATAGAATCCATTGGATTGTTCCAGGTTGGAAATTTAGATCTTTGCTTATCTATAAACTCAGTCTTCAGTAATCGAGATAGCATGGTTGACTAAATAGAACGTACTTGAGGAAGAGATACTATAGAGGCAACAGCGTTGAAAATGTCGAAGAACTGAGCGGCAGACAGGATCGACAGGATAAGAATTTTGCGCAGAGGCGTCAGCGAGGCCGATTCGGTCACAGAATCATCGGGAGTTTCAGAAAAGATCTCTTTAGAGCCTTTCTCCTCGTCATGATCACCCACTAGAGTAGGACACGGGCTGAGACACATGCGATCGCCGTTGATCTCAGCAACGGATTGAGCGGGAGTGATTTCGGTCGACATTAGACTTTTGAGATAAAGCAAATACTAAAGAGATTAAAGTAGAAATCGGCGAAGTAGAAGAGTCGAAATAAGAGAAGAGGCCTAAGCTGTAGAGGAAGAGTGGAGAAAACCGAAAAGAGAGGAGCGAGGATAGAAGAGCTGTTGTTGGACTCTAGCCATCGCCGAGTCAAGACCCATCTTATAGCACCTGAGACATGAAGTGGATTCATAGGCTTTGAAAGCAGAGAACATTGATAAGTGATTGCTCTGTAATATTGAATAGGAGTCAGCGAAGAGTCTGAGGTTAAGGGTGTAGATTACAGTGCTGACTTAGTGAGGTCTGATCGGCCTTGGCAGCTTACAAGAGCTGCTTTCTATAAATAGAACTTGCTTTCAAAGCACCTTTACAGGACCGAATGCGGAGGTTATTTACATGTCTTTACCAACACTAACCATGGTCGCATTTGAGTAAATAAATGTTGACAGGGACATTGTTTTCACCCATGGTTTACGAGGGTGAGTGAATTGGACTGCGATGGACCTGCTATCGTCCTGTAGAATTTCATTTTCAGCCGAAATACACATCCATTCATAGTTCTCAGGGAAAGTCTGAGTTGTATAAATTAATGATATAATATTTTCCTATTATGAAATCTACGAAGTGAATAATCTCATGGAATGTTACATAATAGTGGTTTAGGTAGTTCTGTCCAAGAGAAACTCATCAAATCTCAAAAATGCGATATTTTCAAGATGTACAGAAATTTTCCGAAAGCGTTCCCGTACATATTTCAATGACATAACAGTATTATTATGACTGGGCCTATATAGTGTAGAGATTTAATAGCACAAGAAACTCGGTACTGCTCGTGGAGAAGATAATATATTTTGCTCGTAATTTACAGGAAGATAATAGGTCTATAGTAGTCCATATCCCTCCTTAGAGCTCACAGTAAAAAATCTCCCGGCTAGAAGCTACTTAATCAAAACACAACCATGGTTACTTTGGATAAACATAAGTAATTTGCCTGTGTTGGACACGAGGGAAATTAAAATTGTTGCAGAGTTCAAACGCAAATCCAGATGGAGAGTCGAACTCCAATTTCCTCGCAGTTCAAGTGCAGTTCAGATATCCATACATTTAAATTAACAGAGTGTTCTCCCCTGAACTACATCTAGATAATATACAACTCCATTCAAAAAGCTTATAGCTGTGTTGGACTCGAGGGAAATTAAAATGTTCTTGGAACTCGAACTATCCAGATGGTGTGTCGAACTCTTGTTCCCTCGCAGTTCAACTAGAGTTCATATACCCATACATTTAAAATAACGATATTCGCCACTGAACTATATCTGGACATCATATAACTCCATTCAAAAACATAGATGCGGTTTCCGAGGAGCCAATGAGCACCGATACACTACTCCTGGACGACATGATATAGATACCCCTTCCGTTAATGTAGCTGCGGACTAGGATTATTGATCACAGTATCATGTTGCCACAAAACAGGCGGAGATCCAAAATGTTAAATGCGAGATTCGATGCGATAACCTAGGTGGAGATTCGAACTCCCGTCTTCCCGTCAGTGGAATATTTACAAGATGTGCCCCGCTGCACTATACCTGAATAATATAATTTTAGTCGAAAATACATAAATGCTACTCTACGCACAAATATGTATAACTAGCATCGCTTGGAATATTTGGCAGCCTTTTTTGAAGAGCTTGATCGCGACCAGGTTAGACGAAGGTTAGACTACTCATGATCAAGACCTGGGTTAATACCAAAAAGCTATTCGTATTGATCCTTGCAAGTTTGGGATTTGGTAAAGCTTGAATGCATGGTACAATTGACTTACCCCCACTTATACGAAGGATTTACGCAAAGCGATAAGATAAGATTGTGTGACATTAACAGGGCTATAACCACACAAGACCAAAGATGTTCTCCAAGTCTCACGGGACGATTTCACCGACGCAACGTCCAGTGTCCGTGACTTTCATGCTGACTCTGGGTCTGGGTCTGCTAAACTCCCTGCACGGCTCGATGTACCTCTACCATTGATCATAGAAAACAAGCTCAATATCTTTGTTCAATTCCCGTGATCCTATTGCAGGTTCCGCTGTTCTACTTCCTTTTTGTCGATGTACCGCGACCGTCTATTTTGTCGTCGACGCCTGCGACCTAAAAATTGCTCCCGGGTGACGATTCACCCTGGCCGCGATGAATACTGCTCTATGCGTTGGATCCACTCTTTGGGTTTGATCGAGGAAAAGCTGCAGTTTGAAGGAGAGTCAATAGGATCCTTGGTATGTAGAAGGATGATCATAGGTCGGGTGTTTTGTTAGTGTGCTCAGTGAGTACCCTTCTTCCGTTCTGTCTCCCCTTCACCTCTGCCGTTGTTCTTCCACGCCCTTCTTTGTTGACCTTTGCGTACCCGTCCTGAACCCGGACCGTCCATCCAGGTCCCTCCTCCCTCCTTTCAGCAGCATGATTTCTGATTCCAGTGTACCCACATCCTCTCATTGGAACTCTAACAGCCGCTCAAATGCTGTCCCATCAGCATGCGTCCATCCACCACAGCCATCGCCTCTTGCTGCCATAGATTCTATCATCTATCATCACGCCCAGTGAGCCTAACCACAGCCGAACCCGCTCGTGCACCCCAGCTCCGCGTTGTAAACCGCAACGGCGATGTCTCAATTCTGGGTGTGCTTTCGCACAACTCCGACCTACACGCATCGTATCCAGTTATCCCGGATGCACGCACCGCAGCCCAAACCGTGCAAGCGAAGCCACCACCAATTTTTTCTTAATAAGACCGATCCAGCATGCATCTGCTCGGTGTAGCATGTTCGACGATACCCTCGTAAGTAAGCACATGCTTGCCATTCATCTTCGGGTTGGAGACACGCTAACAAGGCGACTTTACAGGCCATGACTCGATCCAAGTCTTCCGAATAGTTCATCTGTATGTCTGCTCATCTCCTAGGAATGTAGCTGTCCCAATCGTTAGCGGTTGACGTTGCTGGGCACCGCTGTCGCTACCTCCACAGGGTTACGGATCGCAGGTGTGCTATTGTCATCCCACTGGACAGGAAAGTAGATGAATGAATCACAACAACGTATCATCTTGACAGCACGAATGCAGACATCTTTATGAGACTCAATGGTACCCGGCAGGTGAGCTGGTTTCCGCTGCTTCGTGGGGTACCCACTGACAAGCCGACTCCCAAAGCTCAACACTATGTATTGTAATTGTGCTTGCTGGTATCTCGTCTCCAGATGGATGGTCCTCGTCTTCCAGGATAGGAGAATAGGATCTTCGAGAATGGGATTGCTCGATTGAAGTTCGGACGGAGAGATATATCTGTATAGTCTATGTATGCGAACGTACAGACGATGTTTGACGGATGCTGGTCTCCACACGCAGCTAGATCTTCTCGACCTTCACCCAGGCAGCATCTACCAGCGAGAGCTATCCCATATTTGAGCCTTGGGTGTCGTTCGAGTGCATACAAAGTACTCCGATCCCTACCACCTCGCCATTTGAAGTCAAGCAGGTGGTTCTTCCACGTTTGTAGGTGGGCATAAGGGTGTGGATGCATGAAGATGAACTATATAGGTATTTATGTTACACGGCAGCTCCCATTGCCGTCGTCCCCTAAATCGCGTTGCTCAACACACTGAGTATTTTAATGCCTTCAGCATTGTGTTCTACGTCGGGCGGAAAAGATACGATACCAATCGCTTGTCGGTGAAACCTACCACATTTACTACTGGGAGTAGGGGTGTGGGTAGGGAGTTGGTCGCGGTTATCGACATAGAGAACGTGCTGGTGACTATTGTCATTTCGGTCGTCGGGAGCAATGATAAAGGGGTGGCGGTACGTCTTATCAGCCTGATAACGATATGACTAGGTCAGATCCTCCTTGGGACCGTCGGGACTATTGGTCAAATATGATGGTCGCAAATGGCTTGACCATTTTGACGCATGGTCAACGTGACGGTGCCAACACTGGTCCCACTGAGTGACAGTGAGTATGCTTAAAACACAGTGTCGAAAGTGGGGTATCCCCCAGGACACTGCTTTACTTATGTTGAGAACGGTTCGATCCAAAATGCCAAAATTTTGGCCTTTACTCGGGCCCACACAAAGTAACCGGAAGCACGTGATCAAACGCGTCTGAACACCTCTTCTCCACGAGAAAATTTGTGAATTACAGAACAAGCACACATTTTTAAGAGCTCAAATTTCAACACAGCAGATATATTAATAATATAATATATAATATGTATTTATTAGCTTGTATTATTACCATTTGCATCCAAAACTGCACAAACTCTTTTGCCCATGCTATTTATGTACTTGGCTACATCAGCAACTTCTACCAACTTCCATGCAGCTTCAATTGCTGCTATAAGCTGCTCGACAGTTGTCAAAGGATGTAGAAGAGCATGTATGAGCTTTTTTAGCTCATGCCAAACAATTTCAATGGGGATAACATTGGGGGAAGATTGGGTCCAGGTGAGCAAGGTGGGGGATGAATATAGAGCAGTATATTTTGCAGGTTCTTAAACCTCATCTTAAGCTGTTTTTCATGCAGATAAAACATTCTCATCAAGAATACAGATCCCAGCAATATGGCATGCCAAGTTGTCACAGAAAAACCACTTTTAAGTGGTTCTCAAGTAACAGCAGTCATGTTATGGATCACCCCCCCCCCCCCCCCCAATCTTCCTCTGCTGTTAGCCCCATTGAACCTTTTTGGAATGAGATAAAAAAGCTCATATATGCTCTTCTACATCCTTTGACAACTGTTGAGCAGCTTATAGCAGCAATTGAAGCTGCATGGAAGTTGGTAGCAGTTGCTGATTTAGCCAAGTACATAAATAGTGTGGGCAAAAGAGTTTGTGCAGTTTTGGAGATTCACCGTGAAACGCATCATTATTCCCGCGACGAATACTGCTCCCCCGTCGAATCTACTCTTCGGGTACGATGGATGCGTTAATCGAGGAAAAACTGCGGTTTAAAGGAGAGTCGATAGGAACCTGGGTTTGTAGAAGGGCAATCAAAGGTCGGGTGTTTTTTTAGTGTGCTCAGTGAGCACCCTCCTTCCTTGCCGTCTCCTGTTCACCTCCGCTGTTCTTCTCCCACACCCTTCTTTGTTGCACTTCGCATACCCGTTCTAAACCCACTCCCTTCATCCAGGTCCCTCCTCCCTCCTTTCAACAGCACAATTCTTGATCTTAGCGCGTACCATATCCTCTCATTGGAACTCTAGCAACCACCCAAATGCTGCCCCGTCAGCACGCGTCCATCCACCACAGCCAGTTCCTCCTGCTGCCATAGATTGTATCATCTATCATCATGCCTAGTGAGCCCAACCACAGCCCAACCCGCTCGTGCACCCCGGCTCCAAGTAGTACACCGCAACGGCAATGATTCGATCCTCGTTGCACTTCCGCGCAACTCTGACCTACACGCGTCGTGCCCAGTTATCCCGGATCCGCGCACCGCAGCCTGAATCGTGCAAGCGAAACTGCCCCCAGGTTTCTCTTAATAAGAACCGACCCACCACACCGCTGCTCGGTGTAGCATATTCGATGATACCCTCCCAAGTAAGCACATGCTTATCGTTCCTCTTTGCGTTGGAGACACTCTAACAAGGCGATTTTACAGGCCATGCATCGGTCCCAGTCCTCCGAATAGTTCATCTGTATGCCTACTCATCTCCTAGGAATATAGCTGTCCTAATCGTTACGGGTTGACGTTGCTGGGTACCACCGTCGCTACCTCCACGGGTTACGGATCGCAGGTGTACTATTGTTGTCCAATTGGATAAGGAAGGCAGATGAATGAATTACCACAACGCATCATCTTGACAGCACGAATGCGGATATCGCTATGAGACTCAACGGTATCCCTGGAGGTGAGCTGGTTTCCGCTGCTTTGTGGAGTACATACTGACAAACCGACTCCCAAAGCTCAGCATTATGTGTTACAATTGTGCTTGCTGGTATTGCGTTTCCGTGTGGATAGTACTCGTTTTCCAGGATAGGAGAATAGGATCTTTAAGAACGGGATTGCTCGTTTGAAGTTGGAACCGAGAGAGATGTCTGTATAGTTTATGTACGCGAACGTGCAGACGATAGTTGAAGGATGCTGGCCTCCACACGCAGCTCGATCTTCTCGACCTCTGCCCAGGCAGCACTTACCAGCGAGAGTTCTCCCGTATTTGAGCCTTGGGCTGTCGTTCGAGTGCATACAAAGTACTGCGATTCCTACCACCTCCACATTTGAAGCTGAGCGGATTGCTCTGCCACGTTCGTTGATGGGCATAAGGGTGTGGATGAATAGGATGAATTATATGGGTAGTTATGTTGCACGGCAGCCCCTGTCATCGTCCCCAAATCGCGCTGCTCAGCACACTAAATATTTTAATGCCTTCAACATTGTGTTCTACATCGGGCGGAAAAAGATACCGTACTAATCGCTTGTCGGTGAAACCTACCACCTTTACTACCGGGAGTACGGGTACGGGAGGGAGTTGGTCGCGGTTATCGACATAGAGAACGTGCTGGTGACAATGGGCATACGGGTCGTCAGGAGCAATAATGAAGGGGTGGCGGTACATCTACATAGACCCTCAGGAGGCGGCTGCTGATCTCCTCGTAGTTGGGTAGACGAATGAATACCTCGCCCAGACAGTTATTTATTCTGAGCGATAGTATGAGGTGGGCTCAACGCTACCTAATTCCCGCTCTCCACCCATCGTATAGTTGTGTCTGTTCGGCTCATGGTCATAAAACTGTTCCAAGCATAAAGGACTATCCCTGTTTGATTGGTGCCTTTGTTTAAATTGCCAAGGTGCCAAGCTTATCGTCATTGTAAACGCAATGCTCCTTTACGAGTGCCGTAAACGTGATGTCAAGGTAAATGTATACTTCACCACGGAATATTGCTACTTCTGCAAGGCACGTATGGATTCGAGCATATGTCATTCGGCTGAGAAGAACACTTTTGGACAGTATGAGGGCGGGTGTCTCAGATCTTTCTGGTTCAACTCTTAAACGCTCTCTGCAGGCCCTTGAATATGAACGATTGTCGAGGATATTAATATATAAAAGTTGAGCTGAAATCATTGCTTCTAACCAGACCTTGCTTTAGTTATCTGTTCAACTCTTCAAGCTTCGAGGCTCCTTGTACTAAGTGCTTCTCCTCAGAAGTTTTTATCGTGCATAAAATTTGCCCATGTTCAGAACCAAAAAGTAAACAGCCTAAATAACAGCGTACGATCCTCAGAGTCCCCTCTTTCTAACGATTAGAAACACCAAGCCATCTTTCCCGCCGTAATACTTTCGACTACGTTCAGAGGCTAATGTTAATGGGGACACATCCGATGACGATGACTCCGCTCTAAAATATAAGAGTTATTAGTATGTTATACAAAAGATATCTCTACAAAGTAACGTACGAAGTCGTTGTTCTGGCAGCAGACCGTTTGGGCATTGCAGCTATTGCCACCAATCCCACCGACAGTAACTGGCGAGCATTGCAAGCCCACAAGGACGTTGAGATCAGAAAGAGCGATTCCGAGCAAGCCAAGGATGGTTGTCGCATCCGCAGAGTCAGCCTAAGTGAGGTGTAGTCAGCCTCAAGGCGGGTCATTGCGAAAAGACGAATATACATACTCTTTGAACGGAATTGCCTAAGTATTTGATTGAGAATGGTTAGCAAATGTAGAGAAGTTAGAAACTGAGATTTACGAACAGCATTGTACGGGCCCAGTGCTACTACAGTAGGGTATCAGCAGTGAAAACTGATAGACATGCGAGTGAAAATAAACTAACCATTGGTTCTGGTATACAGTTTCGGTGGTTCCGGGGGCGGTCTAAAATGCGTATAATCAGTATGAATACTAATAAGAGGGTTGCCATTGTCAACGTACAGAGGTTACGGTAACCGTGGTTGTAACGGTACCGGTGGCGGCAGCAAGAAGTGCAGAGGCAGAAAGGGCTGAGAGAAGTGCGAGACGGTTGAACATAGCGATTAAGAGGTGGTAAGATTGAACGAATAGAGGAGCTAGTTGTTCGACTGGAGAATTATAGTCTCGATGGATGGGCCTTTATACGAGAAGACTATGGTTTGTGCGTGTTGAAATGCACGTTGAAAATCATCGGTGACGCAACAGGGAATCAGGGACCGACGGGGCAAAAGCGCTCGAAAACTTTATGGTCCTCATACAGTCGTTTAAGCTTTATATTGATTTTTGACAGCATGTGAGCGCTTTTCCAACTTCATTTTACTTGAAAGTATTCATTCTTCCTCTTGGCAGTTCAAAGTGGAGCTGGGAGAATGACGGTCGATCAGGCACATTTGATCGTGATGCTCAGATTTATTTTCCAGTTCGTTAACGAGTACTCGTATTACCGAAGTAGGGTACGTGCCTATCACGATGACGTGGGTTATGAACAGAAACTACGTAGTGAGAGAACGGGAAACAGCAAAGTATGGGTAAGCGCAAAGATGACATTAAATGTCTTAGCACAGAGAACAGAAAGAACGAACCATTCAATCCGGCTGATAGTTAAGGAATCGTCTATACAGCGTTGAGTAATTCCTGTCCTGGACAGCGGACACCGCGTCAATCTTCAGGGTATCTTCTTACCCTGTGAATTTATGAGTTCTCGGAGCAACACAATCGCTGGCGTATGAAGAAAATAAAAAATCTGGAACAGAAGGAATGAGCATCTGAGGGTATGTTGATTAATGACGCTATGACAATGTAAAAACAGTGAAGCAATTTCAAATCGCGTATAGGTGATAAGTTTCGAGCAAGATATTACCTTCCTTTTCTACAGCAGCGGTGGCAGTATCATTAAGTAGAAGCTTAGCGAGGATTAGTGACGTTATCGGGTCAATTTTTTATGATTTTGCTCAACTTATTCACTGGTCCACCCCATCACCATCGAGGAAGCATCCTGTTGAATACCCTGTCAAGGCTTTCTGGACACTCAGGTATAATCGACAATTAGCTTGAGTGAGAACCATACCATGGCTTTGCGTATGTACTGCTTATGTGTATGTACTACTTCGGCAGCAGATGGAATCACGACTTTTGTGAATTGGCCAAGAATTGGCCCCAAATCGCATACTTGCAAAGAAGCGAGAGGCTGTGCAGTTGTTTGTCATTCGCATTGGAAGTAAACATACAGTACACAGCATACAACCTCCGAACGCCCCTTGTGACTCCATTGTTGAAACCTAGAAACGAAGTCTCAGTGTTTGTAAGTCAAACAGCTATATTTAATATATACCTAGAAACGAAGTCTAGGAACAACACTAAGTAAATGAATAGTAACAAGTAAGTAAGGGACTTTACCTCAGTGTTTGTAAGTCAAACAGCTGAGGAAAGTCGAC
>JASFCW010000006.1:0-33233 GCA_036936985.1 Crucibulum cyathiforme
AAGTTTGTTTTCGCCGCGGCAGATCCCCAGCAATGTTCGTCCGTATTGTGAGAAATTTCATAACATCTTGTCATCTACTTGCTAAGATGTTCCTTCTTCAGCATACTGGCGCCGTAAAGGTCGCCGTAATGAAGCGATATTACGAGTTGCAGGCGACACTGAACGGCTCGCATTACGATAAACTGTATGATGTACTAGACGTTCTCTCTAATGACGTGCGTCCACATCCATCTCACTCTAGGAAGACTTTTAACATATTCTTCGTCCAGCTTCAATTTGAAGTCTTGCATACCATATCCCGCAACGCCTCTAGTTCCGACTATCAACACTTGCTCAACAAGGTGAGTCACTCATCTTCCATCCATGACATCATTCTCACCAGAAACCCAGGTGTTGAACTTTCTCATTACCCGCCAGATTGAGGCACTTCCTAACCATAGCAATATTTCCCCCCTCTGTGGGGAAGTCGTACCATACACTGGAGGAAGAGTTACCGGCACTATGGTTGAAATTAGCATTGCTCTCGCTAGCGGCGGTTGGCATAGTCAAGGAAATATCATGGATTACGTCGCCCAACACCCCGAGGGTGGTGTCGCGCTCCGATTGAAGCTGGTGTGTCTCCTCCAAAAAATGCCTGTTGTGACTGTCGCTGATGGAGCTCTTAATAAGGTTTTGCAGCTCGCTAATGCGATCAAGTTCCTTCACGCGTTCAACCGCGTTCATGGAAATATTCACCCGGTACGTGCTAGATTGTCGATTCAAACTGGTGGACGGTGCGACTTACTAAACCGTAATCAATAGGGCGATATGTCCGTCGATGAGCAAGGAAATGCCAAGCTCGTCAACTTTGGCGTGTATACTACTATACAGAGCGTTTTTCCTCAGGTCCCCCTCATGGAATGCAACTGGTACAAATCCCGAGAAGTAAACACGATGGACGAAATCACGATTCTGACGCCAAACATGGATGTGTATGCGTTTGCTGTTTCTATTTATGCCGTGAGTGTATTTTACCTTCGTACCGGTCTTTCATTCTGCTGATGCTATTATATCACAGATCTTCGGCGGGCATGTCCCGTCTTCCAACTTATCCAAAGCCATAGTTGGCGGACACGCCAACCTGGCGCAGCCACCATCTATGCCTAATAAGCTCTGGTCAGCTTTGCAAATCTGCTGGGCGCCGGCGAGTGATACCTCAATCGACACTATCTTAGACGTTCTGATGATTATAATCTAATCTATCGTTCTGGCCGTCCCCAACCGTTTTCTGTTAACATGTACTGCCCACATTCATTTTGACTTGCCTGTGCGTTTTCTGCTATGCCCCACCCTATTTTTCTCTGTTATGCGTCACTATCGTTTGTATGGCTAATATCCACTGTTGTACTACTATGTTCAGAGTAGAATGTATGTCTGTGTACGTAATTGTTCTAATTAAATTGTGTTTCGAAAGATAAAGCAAGGTGTTTACTTAGGCTTTCCTTAACGACAGTATACTATGTCATATATAGCATTTGACCTCCTTCGATAGGAAAAATCCTTTGCATCCAACCTGTACCAATGCCCGCTTCGTTTCACTCTTATTAGCCTTAGCTACGAAATGTTATTGATAACTGTGGTCATTAGGAAAAGTTCATTACAGAAGAGATTGATTCATTTGAATCCTTCGCAACTCTGTGCGATGCTTAGCAGGTGGCATGGAGCTTGGTCTACCATCAAAGCACTGCTGTTTGATGGATGACCTTCCAGAGTGCAATGAGATAGGGCTCACATCATGCTCTATCGTGACCTGCCGAGTTGGCGGATAGTCGGTGATGACGATGGCTGGGGGTTGCTTCTGAGGCATCTTGTTCCTCATGGTTGCATTTTCGTTGACGGCCAGCCTCAGTTTCGAAAGTCTTCTCAGCAGCCTTAGAAGTGATAAAAGGGCGGTAGATCCTGCCAAATATTGTGAGTGTAAAGTTGACCAGGTTCCGCATCATCGCGATAGTCCTCTCTGCACTGTCTCCCTCCCTGGTGTCCAGTTTGAGCTTGCTCTTGACCCGTTGGCGCAAGGTACCGTAGTCCTCGTCATCGTACTCGCGCTGTCGTCCACGTCGTGCCCTTTGTCGCCATCGTACTTGCGCCGTCATTCGCGTCGTCATGTTCATCGTTCGCGCTGTAGTCCTCGTCATCATGCACTTGTCGCCATCGTACTCGCGCCGTGGTCGTCATTCGCGCCGTCGTACTCGTCACTCACACTGTCGTACTCACACCGTCATCCACATCATTGTACCTGCGCCGTTGGTTCTCGTCGTTGTGCTCACGCCGTCCTCCTCCTCCTCGTCATAATCGTGCCGTTGTCCACATTGTTCGTTCTCGTCGTCGTACTCGTGCTGCCGTCCAGGTCGTCGTACTCGCGCTGTCCTCCGCGTCCTCAAGCTTGCGCCGTCGTCCACGTCATCGTGCTCGTCGTTAACGTTGCAGGTTGGGAACCTGAAAGTGGTATGAGCGGAAGGTCAACAATATTCAAGATGAAAATATCGATGTACATTGTCGGCAAGTCAAGCAGAATGGTGTGTCGCGTCAGAGTTGGTGGTTTATTCTCGTTGTGTGATGGTCTTGGTAGACAACTCGGTGGTCTGGAGTGGATAGAGCCTGAATTCGTTCCTATCATTTGGGTACTCGGTGAGCAGACCCCTCGTGCTCGGCGACCTCAGTACGTGATAAGTCTCGAAGTACACTCGATTCGACTTAGGAACAGTCAGAACGTTTGCGAGAGGAGAAGACTTGGGATAACAAAAGCTCACATTGCGTCTCAGAGGAGATGGCGAGATGGTGAAAAGTCGCGAAATTTGAGGACCAGGGGTGTAAATAGATGCACGGAGAGCAAGCACGATATAGCCTAGTGTATGGAAAAGACAGATCCAAAGCTTGCCAGTTTGTTGAGGAAAATAAGTAGCTAATCTGTGTTTAAGTCGAAGGAGGTGAGCAACAGGACACGTTCAGAGATGTGAGAAACAATTTGTCTAACCAATCAAAGACTATGAGAAAGATCGTTGTGTCTTTTGGATAGTAGACTAATACGCTGTTTTTCCTCTGGTGGCTATTGCGGAGCGTAGGTCGTACAAGATAGGGTGAGCTGATGTAGAGTTGGCGGTGGAGCCATTGTGTGAAAGACGTCTAAGCCGTTGGGAGCTTTTGAGTTATGGAACAATATGATGTATTGTCAAAAGGGTTCATAAAGAAGAATTTTGGATTAGGAACAGTCACTTAGCACAATCATGAATTACTGTTTATCACAAACTTGAAGAAGGTAAAAACTGTTTGGGAGATTGAGTATAGTGCTCAAGATGTGTTTCACACATAAGAAGTATCTCGAACATAAGCCAGATAAAAGTGTTGTGTCGAGAAGAGGGCTGGGTGTCGTTAGAAAGGGGCACCAACACGTGGGTGGGTAAACGGCTCTGCAACACCACTGCTTGAAGCGTCGTCCATAACTTCTCGTACATTATATCCCGCTGAACACACCCCTCAATGAACCGCATGTCGAACGAGAACGACGACCGCCGTCAATGCAACAGACACACAAATCCCAACGAGCAGCCGAACGGTGAGATTTGCTTCGAGTATTAGATGAGTAGCCATTGACGAGCTTGCATTTACTCTCGCATCTATCGATCACGTATTCGTTAAACCAATCCGATCCGAACGAATGTAAACCACGCAGCAGAGATCCGCGAACTTGCAGCGCTCGACTCGACTTCTGAGGATGGAGGATTTGGGCTGGTTAACTTGTGAGTGACGAGGTTGAAGTGGAGGTGGACGATGAGCTCATGTGTTTCTTCCCGTCCTCAACATCAAGCACCGAACATGCTGGATACGACTGGTGTCAAAATATTGCATATCACTATCCGTCCACGCCATATCACGCCCTTGCACCCATCAGCCTCCCGCCCGACCGGCACCTGCCAGCCTTGAGTCCAGTGCTGGTCGGGGCAACAGCATACCGCCCGTTCCCCGCTGCACTGTCTCGGCGGAACAACGTCCCCATAATCATCGAGCAGTCCAGAATGTCAGTGTTCATCTTCGCCATCCGTTTCTCGGGGCACAGTGGGGACGTTAGGATGGTGGCGCTGTCGAACGAGGGGGCGGCAGTGTCGGTGAACGACGTACTCGAGGCGGTACGGGCCGCAATTGCGGGAAGGCAGCCTGCATTTGCCCCGGCGACGGCGATGGCTTCGGTGGGGACGATCAGGCTCGACGAGAGGGGGAGATGGAATTGGTCGGGGTTCGAGGAGGGGAACGAGGGTGTGTGGGAGTTGAGTTTGGTTTGAGCATTTGCGGGGCTAACGAATAAGTCAGTAAGTGGCTATTCTAAACGAAGGAGATATGAACTTACTTTGTTGGTGACCGACTAGTGTACCAGATGCCACTAATTGGCCAATTATCAACTCTTTGTCTATGGACTGTCGTTTCTTGTCTGCTGCTTTGCCATTGTCGTTTGCTCTGCTGTTGCCCTTATTATCGCCTCCATTGTCAAATCTGCTTCTTCCTTCCCCATCGTTCTGTGCACCTGTTCACGTTCTCCTTTGCAACCCATGTTACGTTTCCCAGTCATTCGTCCATCCGCTGGTCTGTACATTATATGATATCATATACGGTTGGGTCTCTAGCAGGTTGAATAGGCGCAGAGCAAGTCACGCAACGCAAGGTATAGATCATACCTCCCGCAACCAAATGTCTAAGAATACTGCAGTGTATCGGAATGAGCAGTCACAATTAGGAACTATTGAGGAGCTCACTTGGTTGCGCCTCCATCAAAAAGCTATTTATACACTTGTCCGACCATTTCAGGGGAGTTATGGTATGTCGAAGCGGGTACAAGCCGAGATCCCATCACCAGATTAGCTACATCTGCCAGTGTATCATCGTCTGAAAATAAAGCATCGTTGATATTGGCTTGGACTAGGCTTTGTTGCATGTCAACGTCAGCTATCGATTGTATATCGTTTAAGAATGGTGTTAAAGCCGTCGCTGCTTGGCTGCCCGAAGTGTTGGGAAAGAATGCGAGGATACTCATGACCATAGACCCCGTTGCGCTGACCTCATTGATGTTAGTCCTTGATAGATAAAAGTATTGGCCTGCTCAAAACGAGTCCCAGTCAAAGATATGTTTAGCATGGACGGTTGCGACAAGGCGTTGAATATAGGGAATATTCGGAACGTTGCGGAGACGATCACTCCCCAACTTCCTGCACCACCCCCACGCACAGCCTAAAACACTGAAACCAACATTAGAACTTGATTAATAGCGGCAAAATAGTAAACTCACAATCAGAGTTTTGGACTTTGTTGGCAGTGGCGAGTGTTCCATTGGCGAGAACGACATCCAATTCTATTTGCAAAGTTTACGGATGTTATTTAACAGAGTATGGTCTTAGACGCACCAAGACAATTATCAGCAACCCATCCAAGTAACGGCGGCATCGACGAGTGACCGCCACCTTGGACATATCCTCCAGCGGCCACAGCTGTTGCTGCTGTTCCGCCAACAGCAAATTTTCCTTGCGCTCTCGTAGCTGCATACATTTGCTGTAGTCTGACACCACTTCCCAACGTCACGGCGGGGCCAAAATTTTGTCCTCCGACGATAAAATTGTTGGTAAATGATATGTTCTGGAGCTTATGTGTCGAAATGAGAAGCGAGTTTTTAGTAGTTGAGCGACAAGATAGTTGTGGCCTGAAGCTTTGATCGCGAGTCGCAGGTTATGGGATTGGGCGAATTTCACGCCTGCCTAAATGTAGAAAGAGTTAAGAAACCAGAAGAGTATATCGACTAAAGGACATTACTTGTATATCGCTTGTAGATTCCGCTAGTACGCCAAAAGAGGGACATTCCCTTGTCCACACACACGGAGTTGTGGTTCACACAATGACGAAGGAAAAGAATCATAATCCTGTATGCAGTAAGTCGCAATTCGTCCTTGCAGCCAACTGCACAAACCTGTTCCCAATTTGCCTGTAGGTTGTACATCGGATCAATAGTTTCATGAAATGGAGGATAAATTACTTGATACATGGCGCCTGGGATCTCATTGCAGAACACAGAGCTGAGGAATTGTTGCGAAGTGCGTGCACCGCCTGGTAGAGTTTTGCAGAACTGAGGCAAAGGTACGACGTGAATCAACCGTCCTAAAACGAAGGCATTAAGAGATACCCATGGTATGGTGGTAGGGAATCCTGCGTCTCCTGGAATATTTCGGCAGAACTTGCTGTACTGCTGTTAGTCGACTGAGCCCATCCAGCAACAACAACAGAGGATAATATCAGGAGTAAGGGTACATGGTGGAACAAGCTGTTTCGAAAGTTATAGCCTTAGGAGCCTCCTTTTATAGCGAACACCAAGCGACTGGGAGGTACCGATATGAGGATCCCTGTGTATCCCCCCCTTTACATGGGAATAACGTCTAGCGCTGCTTCGGGATGAACCCATAGCTGCTCTGAGCGCCCCGCTATGCGATGTATTCGATTTTCATGCGTCCACTACATGAAGAAGTAAGTACAATTCGGCGTGCATGCTACGACACTTGCCTTCGGTGCATGTGCGATGCTCTTCGTTTGCACCGGAGGACGGCCATTAGGAACGCTCATAGCTCACCCCCTCCCCAGACATGACACGTGACATCACGTGACCCGGATCCGATAAATTTCCGCACGCTATCAAACTTGCCGTTGTCAACTTTTTAAGACTCAGCCCCGGGCACGGCACGGTGGGCGGCGGGTGAGCGACGGGTTGACAAGTTGAAAGCGCCTTGCCGCAAACCTACAGTGATTCACCGGTCATCGACACACCTAGTTGTATTTTGTAATTTATCGCTCACCATTGCGCAATAACCCAAATTTTACTACATATATCTCTTCTATGGTATCTCATGAACGTAATCATAAATTTTCTTGAGGAAATATTCAGTGGAATATAGCGAGCCTCGAGGTGCAACGCAAACAGCAGATTTGGAGCGAAAACCACTCCTTCACACAGTGTGACGCGCGCGTGACACTTAGGAACAACACTGCAGCATCGCACATTTGGCCAATCAAATACCACGTGACCCTCAGTAAAAACGAAAGTCCTGTGAATTCAGACAAAAGTCCTGTAAATTCAGTGCTAAGTCCAACAATATTCCAATGACAGTCGGATTTCTGGTATTTTGCATTGTCTCTCCCACATTGAATATTTCGTCCAAACAGCAGTCCAATGTCAGTCCAACTGTAGTCCAACTGTAGTCCAGCTGTATTCAGATATTATTATGCCCATAATCCTAGTCATGCAACTTGAAATTTATGTATGCATAGGAGATAATTGTAATACATTTTATTTCCCTAACCATTGTTATTACCCAGAGTCATCCTGATCCTGATCCTTTCCACCATCATCTTGTCCACTTTCTACTTTGCTTAACATAAATAAACCTGGGTGCTTCCGCAACACATAAATATTCTTTGATTCAGAGTCAATGTCTTCTGGTAAGGACCATATTCCAATAATGTCAGAGAGCTGTTGTGCATTGATGACCCGGATTCCTGTCATCCATTTCCCTCGAATTGAGGCACCAAGAACCTCCTCCACATTGACAAGTTTCCTGAAAACTGCAAGTCTACAAGGAACTTCAAGTTCAATTTCATAGAATGCAAACACTTCACCAAATATTGATCCACCAGATTGCTGTTCATTCCCCTGAATGTATCATTATGTTATTAACAGATAGATATCTGCTTAAAGATAAGAAACTACTTACTTCAAACCATTGACAGACCCGAGAAGTAGAATTCCCTTGCATATTACTTAACTTGCTTTGTAGTGTCTTCCCATTTGGGAGACAGGCCTTTCCCCACTGTGAAAATTCAATTCCTTCACCAAGAAAATCTTGGCTCAGCCAGAGAGTAATAGCCTCAATTTCCTTCTGCATATCAGAGCCAGGCATTTTGTCTGTCTTTTGAATTCTGAGTTTCTGAATTAATTTCAGACCATCTGATCTTTTATCATATATTTGTGGATCTGGATCCAATTGAGGATATTTAAGGCAGAGAATTTTGACCAGTTCCCATTCAATTATTATATTTGTCAGATTAGCAAAGGGTGATTTCTTGGAATGAATTTTGTGCCCCATTTCCCCAATACTTCGCTCTACAGTAGCTTGGGAACCCATTCTAATAGAACCATTCCATTTAATATGCAATGGCACATGAATTAGTTGAAAAATGCATAGTCTGGCTCAAGAAATTCTTTCAGGATCATTTCTGATGTACAGCTTTTCATAATCCTCCAAAAATTTCTTGATTAAAGAATGTAAGAGGCTTAAGTCATCATCACTTCTTGCCTCTATAGTCATAGCAAATTCAATTATTCTGCAGAAAAGTGAGAAATTCTGTAGGAGGGTTGGAAATCCAATTTCAAGTCCAATTAGAATTATATACCAATGGAGCAGTGCCATCCATTCATAGACTTTGTATTGACTTTGTCTCTTTAAGAATGGATCTCGAACAGGTCCACAAAATGATGAAGGTAGTGTATGCATAGCTTTTGACACAAGTTCACCAAATTGTCTAGCTTTATCTGGATGTAAGTTAACAGGCTCTCCCAATTGACTGTGAATAGTCCATATGTCCCACATATATGCCATGCAATTTTCATAAAACAAATGGAATGGATCAAGTGGGAAAAATGTAGGATGCAGAAATGCTTTACTAGCTGCACAAAGTGGTAGATGTGAGACACCTGTTTCTTTTGTTATTGCCATTTTCTGTGCTTTAGATGTAGCTGCTTCAAGTCTATTTATAGTTTTCCAGTAATCACTCTGTTTTCGAATGGGAAGATTGTCAAGATTGTATTGTGCTGGCTGTGTAGGATTGTATTTGGTATTCTCTGGAGGTGCAATAGGATAGTACTGTGCCTTTGATCCCTTCTGGAGACTAGACTTTGCACCTTCTATCATACTAAATCAATCACCATGCAATCCAGTATGTCCTGCCATACCATTCAACTTTGCTGAGCCAAGCATATCTCCAAGGCCCATTACAATATATGCATGATTGACAAAGTTGGAAGATGTTATAGCATCCCACATCCAGATACCTTCACTTCCCTTTGCCATTTCCTGAAATAATGGAAACAAAAATGATTCAATGTCCCCAGGTGAGTGTGGTCCAGGTGTAGCAAAATTGATAATAGTATTGTTGGTTTTATATCTCAGCTCAGGTGGAAGATTTAGAATCATCAAAATAAGTATCCAAGTGTTGGACTGCTTTTTCATTGTCAACTGAGCTCCATCTGTTGATAATGCCAGTGCAATATCTCTAGAATCACCAAAAATACCCATTTTTGTTTTCTGTTATGTAGCGGGACAGACTAGAGGTGTGCAGGAAAATGTCAGAAGTAGTGCATGGAAATGTTGGATGGACTTGGCTTCAGCTTATGTGCTGCGCCCTTCGCAATCTATTCGGGTGTCCTAGATTTATCAAATGGTCAGATAATGTAGAGTCAGAGTTGTAGTAAAGGCACAATGCCTAAAACTACAAGGGTGGGTTAAAGGTGTAAGAAGTGTGCAATAAGTTGAGTATAGGAATGGATATGATTTGTAGTTGTATTTGATTTTCGAACTGAAGTTTGTAGTAGTACAAACAGAAGTATTTATACTAACTAAACTAATTGTCCATATAAACGGGGATTGGAAACAAGACGTGAGATATAAGACACAATGTCAAAGTAAGACATAATAAATGGATCGGGTTAATGTGCATAAGAAAGCAGAAGAAAGGATCAGTAATTGTCAAAGCTAAATATAAATGTCATGGAAACAATAACTAGGAAACAATCTACAAGAAAGGAAATAGTTATTGTTAGAAACAGAAAATATGCGGAAGGTGCGTGAAAAGTGTGGAAAAGGTTTTGGGTTGTGACATTTTCTGGAAAATGTGAACTGATGAGTTGCCATAATCTGAATATCTTTTTTCTTTTGATGCATCCAGTGCAGATCCAACAAGATGAAGTGCCTCTTTAAGGCATGAGTCTCTATAGTGAAGGAGTCTGGAAGTATGTGCATTTGCAAATAAAGCACTTATTGTTGCCATGACAGGAAGCACAGTAACCTGGGCTCTTGCCTTCTTTGTACCAGATGGTATTTGTCTGTACCATGGCTCCCCACATATTTGTTTATTGTGAACATAGGGACATTTATCAAGAGCAGTATAATCCCCAGTATATGCAATGCAAGATTGGGGGCACATATCCACCTTCAATGGCTTAAAATCTGTTAAAAAATGTGCCAATTTCTTCACACTATGGAGTGAATGAATGTGGAGTCCAGTAATATCATGTAAAACCTGTGCATGCAATTTGAATGCAAGAACAGTGCCATTTGACTTCTTCCATGCAATATAATGGCATAGACTAACTCTTTCAGAGTCTGTTAGTTTATGCTGGTGTCCAGAAATTTCAGGGGGAATAGTTGGAAGGACATATTCAGATTGAAGATGTTTATGTAGATTATCCAATGCACCTGGAATAGTAAAAGTGCCATCTCCAGGATCAGATTGGTCCATATCAGAATCAGAGTCAGAGTCAGAATCAAAATCAGAATTGGAGCCAGAATTTGGGTCAGGATCAGAATTGGAGCTGGAATCTTCAGTCTCAGAGTTATCAACTAGATCTCTTTTCCCTGCTGAGGAAGTTATAGATTGTGAATCAGAGGAGCTATCAGTGCTATTATCTTGGAAATCTTTGAGCAATGGATAATTGAGAGGATTATGGTCTGGATCAATGGCAGATTGAATATCCTCCATTGAAATTTCTGTTTCTTTCTGGAAATCAGTAACTAGAGGGGTATTTTGATGATTTTGAAGTGATAGATCTAATCAAGTAAATTATAAATAACAGTGGTAAAGTAATCAGATAAAGCATACCATTTATTTCATCATGTAGACCATGTATTGCATCAGAGGCTACTACACTTGTGAAAGATTCAATGTTCCATTGAATGCACATCTCTAGATGTTGAATTAATTTGATATCATGGTTTCCCTGTTCATTCAATATGTGTAAGGTCTCCTGGTCGCGACTTAGATGGCTTTTAACTGTTCTTGCAGCCTTTTGTGCAGAAGATGGACATCTAGAGCAGAAGCAATGCATTGAGAGGAAATATGCTGGTATGAATGGGATGTTAAGAGATGAGATTGTAAGATAATCACTGAGCAACATTGTTAATTATTACTAAATTCTAAATATAGCTTTTTCCCAAGATCACAGATGTGTCGGACTTTGATGATGTACTTATCCACTGTCAATCCAATTTGACAGTGTGCACATCAGACTCAACAATGCACATACTGGGCTCAACAACATACAATTGCTTTCTCAACTACAATGTCTAGCATGGATTACAATTTCATCCCTGCAGGAGATTCTCAGCTTTATATGAACCCAACGTCTCCATATCTCAATAATGGGCAGCCTCAAAATTTACCCAGCTCCTTCCATATTGAAGATTTGAGCCTTGCAGATATGCTCAGAAATAAGCATGTTGAGTTGTTATTTTTGAGCTGGAAAAAGATATCTGAAGAGTATGCTGAGTCTTCAAAAGCCCATGAAGGCATGCTACAAGACTATCTCCCAGCTAAGGATGAGCTTGCAGCACTCAAAGTACAGAATGCCATGCAAGTTTCAATGTTAGCAGAGAATGGCCTTGTTAGATGGTGTGAATTATTTTCCATTCCTATAATATGTATTTACAATCCCCACAGCAGTTCTGCTCAACACAGCATGTCTGAGATCTCACCAAATGACTCAGTGTCACAGCTTGGAAAAGGCTCAGCAGTCTCATTGAATCTCTCTCATCACCATCAGCTGGCAACATGCCCTGCTGAATACCCAGTGGAAGTGTTTTGGACACTGGAAGATTGCCAGGAGGATCCTGACATGAAGCCTATCCTCAGCAAAACCAATAAATTGCGACCGTCTATGGACCAGTCAGTCCATCACGCCAATGGTACATTCATTACCAGTGGTGAATGGGATGCTATCAAGGCATCTGCCTGCCTTGTGATTATGGAATACCTCAACATTCTTCCACTCAAAGACAAGAAGGCTGGTTGAACAAAGACATACTACTGCTTGCACTTCCCTTTGGAATGGGATAGGGCATTACATACATTGGAGGCATGCCAACCTCTCCTTGAATTGTGCACGAGAAACTGGAAAGCTGATCACCTCCTAGCAAATACTCTGTGTGCAGCAGGTGAAATTGCAACCAGGAAGGCAAAGCAAGTGTCAGATCGAGTGCAATCTGATGCAGAGGAAGTGGCTATGCCTGCCAGCGCTGCTCTCATGAGCCGCACTTCACCTTCACATTGTAAATGCCAATGCTCAGCTTCAAGTACTGAAAAGAAGGGAAGGAAAAAAGTAAAAGCTATGGAATCAAGTGAGTTTTTGCATTCCTTCCTGTATATTATCATTTTAATGCTCCATCTGGCAGCAGCAAAACCTTTCTCATCAGTTGACAAAATTGCATCTCTCCACAAGCATCTCAATCTCAACCCTTGCAGCATTGATGCCACCACAAAATCAAACGATGCAGACACTATTCCTCAATCAGGCAAAAACAATGCCAGCAACAAGGAGAGCTCCACTATACCTGTAGGCTTTGGGGACAGTGGTGCCCAATCTGGTGGAACCAATGCAAGTAATGTTGATGTTAGCTTTATACAAGTTAATCCATCATGTAAGTCATTGTCTTATCAGCTATTCATAGGAATCTTCTAATGTTTGTCTTATACTTGTAAATGTAGTCAAATCACTTAATGATGTCTTCAAACAAGCAACTGACTTTGCCCCACCCCCAAAAGTGTTTGACCTTCTTGTTGCTATGGAAACCGACCCAGATTTCAAGAGCAGCCTACCATCAAGTGAAGTAGAAGCTTTCCTACTGTGCATCAACACCACTGACCCAAATTCACCTGAATTTGACAAGGACAATCAGAATGCTATGTGGGGCCATTATCAGTTTACTAGCGGAAGTATGACTTGCAATAGCGTCTTGACTAGCTGGCAAGAGATTGGAAATACAGAGATGGCATGCAAGCTGATTGCAGCAGCTGTCCATACCTGTATGGTAGCGTGCCATATCTGCTTTGTAAGAAATGTGCCAACTATGTCATATATATGCAACAACTATCTTGAGAGAGTTGTCAAAAATCTCTCAAGTGCTTGGGATGCAGAGGTATGTACTTTATTTTAAATGGTAGTATCTCTACTGATATTGTATACATTGATAGCATCAGTTACCACTGGCTGAAGCTCCTCCACCATTGTCAACATTGACGAGCCCACAGTCAACAAAGAGGACAGGTAGTGGAGTGTCTTCTCCACCTCTCAATGAATCCAGTGATGATGAAATGCAAAACTTACTACAGGTGAGCCTGATATTATCACTCTCTCACTTTTAACTAGTTTATCTAACTATCTGGGCCATTCAGCAACTTCAGGTTGTCAAAATAAAGGCATGGATGAAGGAAATGGGGATCATTGGAACAGGAAAGAAAGAAGGTTAGCCCAACTCACCAGGTTGTTCATAATTTGTTGCTAACTCATTGCTAGATCTAATTGAAGCCATCTTGAACAACTCATCTTCAATTCCTTCAAAAGATGACATAGACAAGATTGTAGCTGAGGTCAGTCTTTCCTGCTTTTCATTATACAAAAACTCACATAACAAATGTTCTAGCACAAGGAGAAGTCAGGGAAGTCTTAAGTGCCATTCTATGTATTCAAGTGTTTCATAGTAGTATTCCCTGTCATACTCAATTATAGCAATTAGTTTCATACTATTTAATGTGAATTTCATCTGAATATCAAAGGCCTTCATAAGACTGTTACTGGACTATTGTCTGAATATCACTGGAATTTAATATAATTTCAATAGGAATGTTATCTGAATGATTCATATTTATAACTGATGTCTGTTGGACTTCTGTTGGACATTAGTAGGCCATTTACATGACGTCTATATGCTGTACAAGGCAATACTTGAAACATCTGTCAGCCATTCACATGAATAAACTCAAAAATTGTTATTCAGAAAACACAACAATTCGGCTGACAATAGTCAGATGCATAAATACAGGACTATTATTGGACTTTGACCTGAATTTTTGTTTTTACTGAGCGTGACCTGTCACTAAATGTCATGCTTCCTGTCCTCTTTGTATACTTTCAACATATATTTATTTCTCTTTCCATTAGATTACAATCATATGCCGTATAATTTGAAATAACATGTCCTGAAGGACATGTGTATCAGTCAAAGAAATATTAAATGGTATATTTCACCCCTTACTGATATATTAAAGAATTGAAATGGACACTCATTCAAATTCTCCACATTTTGATGGTATTCCTTGATGCTCTCTTGAACATGTTAATATAAATATTTGAGAATTTAGTATATTGTAGATGAAATATAGATCTAACATAATAATAAATTTCTAGGCAAAAAGATATGAAATGAGCAAATCAGAGCCTGATGTGTCAAGGAGTGGTGGTGTGTGAAGGACTGGTGAATCACTGTATGTCAATAAAAATTAAAAGACTCACAATCAGGTCAGTGTTTATTTAAATTTAGTGATTTACAGATGAATTTCTCTTATTCTCATATCTAAAGATATATTTACACATTCATGAACAATCTTTTTACTCTGGGGAATAGTTTACTACTATCTTTGTGGACATTGCATATAAAACAAATTTATTATAATTAACTAAATACAAAGTGAATAGCTAGGATAAAATAGAGGGTAGCAAAGGTAGGGGCAGGGTGATAGTAGTGAGGATAGGTGAGGGTAGCACAGAAGCGTGCACTGACATCAAAGGTGGAGGTGGGGATGAGCGACTCTGTGTATTGAGATGCCTGTCTTGCTGGTATGGGTGTTAGTGTTCAGGTGACGATGGCATGGCTGGCAGTGGCAGGCACTGATGTGTCAGTGCTTGTCTTGCTGGTGTTGGTACCAGCAGTGAGGGGGCGTGGTGATGGGGCATCTACTGGGGTGGCATCAAAGGTGTAGGGTGTTGGCACAGGTGTTGACATGGAGATGGTGTTGAGCTCTTACTGGTGTCAGTGCTGGTGTTGAGGTGGTGATGGGGGCATTTTGAGGGCATTTGCTGCGAGTGTTTTTAGGTTTTATTGACATATGTTTGCAGCAAGGGCTATCATGATCTCACATGAGCAGAAGGGCTTTCACACCCGCCACCTGGAGCTGAGTGAAAACATGGCGGCTAGATAGCACACAGAAATTTATCGGATAGTGTCACATGATGTCACGTGTCATGTCTGGGGAGGGGGTGAGCTGTGAGATTTGCCATTGGGCTATTGATTCTTCTGCAGAACCAGTGAATGTGTGCCTCATCTGCTTGACTGAGTGCTCAGAATGGCTATTGCAACCTCAAATTGAAGGAGTATCCTGTCCAGGCCAACCAAGGTTCATGGAGATAATGGCTGTTCATATATAAGATATCTCACTAGAGAATGCATGGAACATTATTGATGGCATATGTGCAAATCATATCATGATTCTTGATGACAGCATAATACCTGTGGCATTCAAGAAAAGCACCATTTAATTCAGCAAGCATCTCTCAGTCCTTCCTGCAGTAGTTGCCTCCAACTTTCTGGTTGATTGCAGTGGTGATCCCACCCCTTTCATGATGGTAGGTTGAACTGTGTCCACTGACCACAGACAGCCTATGCTGGAAGAGCCCATTTCTGGCCTACTGCACCAGCACCCCAATGGGTTGACAATTGCACCCCATTAGAATTTTTCCCCCTTCACCACAGACTGGCTAGACTCACTCTCCTCTACCACCCATCCATTACCACCATCTTTTACTACCCCAAGTTCCAATATTGCATGTACTGTTCCACTTCGATGACCCACCACCTTAGAGCAGTCAGCACAAACCAATGTTTCAGCTTCAACACAGTGTCACTGGTGGGGCACATTCCTCGCTATGCTCTGTTCAATCACAATACTCTCTTTCTTCTCTGTAGCACAAAGGTTTGCTCTAGCTATCAGTATATATCAATTAGCCATTAACACACCACCTAACAGGATTTTCTTCCTCTATTATCATATCAAGGTGGCAATATTGGAATCATCAACGCACATCTGACGCAGGTTTGTCTTTTTCCATTTGCGACATTATTCAAACTGAATGAGTATGACTAGGTGTTAGAGTCTATTTGCTAGCTCATCTCACAACTTCCTCAACATCTGAACCTCAGCCATGTTTTTTATCATAGAAGTGACTGACATTATGAACAACACTAGGTTGGATGGCACTACCATCCCTCGAATCACACGACCTCTGGCCAGTGAGTGGTCTATGACGGGCAATGTGTTAGTGTACCTATCCGAATATCCTGACATCAGTATCAAGACCAGACTCTTATGGGCATGTTTTTTTTGACAGGCTTGGGCCTTTAAATAGTTGGCTGATGAACTCCTTAGGTGCTGCAAGTCAGAGATGCTATCAAAACTTTTCATAGCTCCAGTATCATTCATGGGGGCATACACCTGGTACCTATCACTTATATCTCGCTTGTATATTTGCTAAACTCTCTTGTTCAGGGCAATATCCTCCTTGAAGATGCTGGGTGGCTGGCTATCCTCATCAACACTGGCATTTATACAACTGCCCAGACATTCCTACTGCACATGAAACTGATGGAATGCAACCTGTACAAATCTTCAAACAAAAACAAATGAAACCATGTCACAAACCCGACTGAAAAGATAGATATTTATTCATCCACTATTTCCATTTATAGCATGAGTATCACAGTTGGTACCGCTCACCACTTTGCCCATGTACTTCATCCATAGATATTCAAAGATTCTGCACCCTACCAGAGGAACCCAACTTGACCTAACTTGATGCAGGAGGTCGCTTATATTTGTTCGAATGGCTATTCTGGGCTCCAGAAACCGGCAAACATGCCTGTCAATCTCTGGATCACTGTACAAGCCTGTTTGCAGGCCAATTCACCTGCCAATGTTGATACAGTATTCTCTGTCTTAACCCATATCTGTGAAAACCCATACTCTATGATAACCCATAGGTTTTTGGATCCACCAACTTGGTTCTTGCATATTTGATGGTCAAAATCCATAACTCTCTGATACCCCATAACCCGTAGGATTTTTTAGCAAAACCCATACATTTTTCCTTCAGTGGATTAGTAAATACAGTATTCTGTGTCTTAACCCATACTTGTGAAAATCCATACTCTATGATAACCCATAGGTTTTTGGATTCATCAACTTGGTTCCCGCATATTTGATGGTCAAAACCCATAACTCTCTGATCATAATACATAAGATCTTTAGCAAAACCCATACATTTTTCCTTTGGTGGATATCTTAGTACATACCTATTTTTAGTCGTATTTGTACAACACTGATGGTGAAAAGTTGCCTCTATTATGTCATTTAGCACAGTAGGAATTCATCATTCATCAATCATTATTCAATATGTTGCCCAACAGAATAGATATTGACAGCCTAACAACCCTATTAAAGGATCTGGGCTCAGATCAAATTAGACATGTAGTGGAGGGGTCATGTGCATGTCTACACGTGCCTGTCATAAGTGGCCGTGATTATAAGCCATGTGACATTTGGTATTAGCTCTTGTACTCTGTAAATCTGGCTATAAATATGGGAAATCATAGGTCTAATGTCATATATATACTCCTATGTATCTCTAATGTACATATGTGAAATTCTGTATCTAATTTTATCCCCATCTGACATGGTGAGAGCAAACAGCAGGAGGATCTGTGATCACCTGAAACACGTGATTACAATCACTTGTGACAGGCACGTGTAATTAGAGCATTTGGCGCGGTTTCTCCCTGCAGACAAGACCAAATTAATACAAATAAGAGCTACTTCTGTCTAATAAAATCATAAAAATTCAGAATAAATCAAGAAAATTCAGGAGAAATTGAATAATACTAGACCATAGAAACAAATACAAATAAAGGCTTCTTTAATTGAAATCATCTATTACAATGATAAAACTTCACTATAAATTGGTAAGAGTGAAGAATAAAAATAATACAGATAAAATAATAGATGGCATCATAAAAAAATTAATAAGAAATTAAAGGACAATCAAAGATGTACAAATAGAAGTCAATTATTTAAATTTTTTTGTAATATGCATTATTACAGTCTCTTAACAGTCACAATGCTATTAATAAATAAATGTCAACAAATTCAAAAGACTCGTGATTTGGACAGTATTTTGTGATTTGTCATCACTGTCGTCACCGGCGCCCATCACCGTGCCTCATTTCCAATGTTGTTGCTACCGTTGTTTGCCTGCCTCCCGCCCTTGCCAGTCCCTCCTCCCTCCTACTCATCGTCCCCAATAGTGAGCACGATGCCTATGTAAAATAGACTAACAAAATATAAAATAAATATGAGTAAATGCGGCTCGGCTGGGCAGCTGGACCCTCGATCAGCCTCCTTGGCATATGCCATCCCGTCGCCACTATCAATATCAACCATCGTCAATCGCCATCAATGCTTACAGCGCCCATCATGCTGTCGTCATCGTTGTCGTCCTCCCCACTGTTGATCGCCGCCTTCTCCTTCCCCCCGCCCTCTGCTCACGCCCTTTACCAAAACAAGATGACATCGGAAATGTCCGGAAATATATTTTTATCTCATTTAGTTCCTGGCGGGGACATGACATGGGAACCGGATCTATGATCTGATAGTTTAAACACTGCTCAGCTTCCAGCGCCGGTCACGCTGTTGACGTCGTCATCATCGTTCCTGCCGCCATTGATAGCCGTCTCCTCCTCCTCCCGCCCTCCCTGCTCGCGCCCTTTACCAAAATAAGATACTTCAGAAATCTCCGGAAAATGTAAATTTATCAATTAGCAACCTGACATCAATATCACGTGGGAGACGGATCTATGATCCGACGTCAACGATATCTCTCATCAGCGGGCTTGACATCGTGCTCGTCCACAGTGAGCACGCTTATCCTGCTTTAAAATTAGTGTAAAATAGCGATTAATTACCAAAAAAAAAAATTAGTTAGTAAAATAAATTCTACTTATATTGATACAATAATATCTTCTTATTAAACCCGAAATTACAGGTAAATTTGTCTGCGGGAATTAGAACTCCATGCAGATGCGACTTGAGTTGCTCACAGTTTTGTTAGACCAGAATGGCTTGTACGTATTTTCGTAGGTCTTTAAGCTTGGTTTAGCTGCCTTCTTTGCCCGATTTTAACAGAATGTCTTAATCCTTTGGTGCCTGCAGCCTTGTAACTTCAAGATGTCGAATTGAAGTCATTTCACGCGCCGCTTCAACCCATTGTCGTCCGCTGTTAAAGTGTTCAGTGTAGCCATTCTGTCATAAGTAATACTTAAATGTAACCGGACATTTACTTCCTTTGTGTTCATATCACGTCGTAGAGACTAAGCGAGGATACGGTACGAAGTGGGTCCTGAATTCTAACTTCTGCAACGGACATGAATGATCAATGGCTTATAGGAAACTTTGATAGAACCTTCAATTCAACAAATTCTTGTGTATGTCTTGGATAAGGCGAAATTGTTATAATGCCGGCACCAGTGAATTGAGGGAGGAAAGCATTGGTATGTATGCTGTGTGTGGTCGCTGCGGTGTAAGATGGCCCGGCTTTGGTTACCGGAGCAACGTTGCTTGATTTCTCCCATCCTCTCGTGGCTTTCCTTAAACTCTGACTTGCATAGGAACGGCCTGGTTCCAGGAAACAATCATTCGTTGAAACCTGAACAATCGAATGTGCTCTGCCAACGAAATCCAAACAGACTCGTATGACCAATATCTTGAACTAATATACGTTTAGAGCGATGATTTGAAGAAACATGCACAAAATCTTCAGTTTCTGGAGATCGTCTGCTCAGTTGGATACATTCGAGTAATGGTGGAGGGCTTTGGATGGCTTTTTGACCAGCGTGTACAGGATGGTCTCTGTCAACCAATACCAGACGTTCTCACTGAAATGGTGTTTCAACGATGGATAGGAGGGTTTTTGGTCACCGTTCGCGGTTAGTTGAGTATGAAGCTATTGTTCATGTCCCCAGAAACTAATACACGCACGTTGTAAAGTCTCCCGAGATTCATAGTACTCATGCCGAGTCGTCAAAAGATCCTGGATATCCAAAGAACGTCTACATTCACAGCATACATGCGATCACCTTCATCCTCGCTGAAACGCTTGTAAAGACTCACTAGCGGGTTATATCGTCTTTGGGCGCTGCGAATGATGACCATTTCAGTTGTCCTTCCCAGAGGGAAGGATGTTCTATTCCTGTCTACCAGCTCGAATCCACGTTTTATACGCTCATTCTCCCATGCACCTGGGCGTTCGATTTGCCCTATCTTGAGCGTTTAGTGGCGGCACTCTCTTGACACTATCAGTGTTTGATTAGCTAGTCGTTGACAACGTTCGTAGCGTTGCACTTCCCCATTGCTCGCTCGTAGCTGGATTGATCGCACTACCGTGCGCACGTATAGCTGGGCATACCCTCCAACAGAAGTTTATCGGATGCTGCGAACTCATTTAGCTACAATGCGTTGAAGTACCGCAGAAACAGTGGATGAACAGGTAGTGCCGACGCTGAAGAACCATTGGCGGGCTTGGAACGACCTTGGAGTTGTTGACATTTTAACCAATATTCAGTGCCGTCGACTGGACGATCCTTTCGATCTATTTGGACACATGTTCATGTCAGAATGGACGCAAACAGGGTGTATTCAACCGTGACATGCTCGTCGAACAAAGTCTACGTAGTTCAGAGACCACAGCTATTCCTGGGGCTACTTTCTATCTGGCATTGGCAAATATCATCTTTCATATGCCGATCGTTAATGTCTGTCGAGGAACCTTATAGGAACTTACGTAAAGCTCTCTTTCTCTTCAACCAAACCTCGAGAAAGTAGAATAGCTCTGGGTCAGATGGCCTTGTGACGGTTGCTTTTAAGATGCTTCTAGGATGGAGCGCCAAACAATGATTTGGCAGAGGTGCGAATATCACAGCATCTTGACAGGCTAAGCGGTGCAGCTAAAGAGACCAACTCATGGACGTTAATTCTTCACCTTACCTCTTATCCTTACCCACTCAGAGACGAACGATGTATGGCCAGCCCGAGATGGTATGTCGGAGGTGAACCATGGCCGGCCCGGGGGGCGACGATTCCCCAATGTGATCTTTAGGATCCTCAATTAGCGCAAGTTGCGTAGCACGCCGATCATCCAACTCACCTACCCCATCCATTAGTGCTCAAGATACGGCCACAACCCCTCCTCACGCCATTATCTCCCTCTTTAACTATCTCTACATCTCTCTACACCCACCTCCTCCGTTCTTGCGCTTTGTGTAGCTTAATTTCTCCCGCACCCCAAGTTTGTTTTCGCCGCGGCAGATCTTCTTCAGCAATGTTCGTCCGTAATGTGAGAGAATCATAACAGCTTGTCATCTACTTGCTAAGGTGTTCCTTCCTCAGCATGGCGTCGCCGTAAAGGTCTCCATAATGAAACGATATTATGAGTTACAGGCGACACTGAATGGCTCGCGTTATGATAAATTGTATAATGTACTCGACCTTCTCTCTAACGACGTGTGTCCCATCCATTTCACTCTAGGAAGACTTTTAACATATTCTTCGTCTAGCTTCGACTTGAAGTCTTGCATATCATATCCCGCAACACCTCAAGTTCCGACTATCAACACTTACTCAACAAGGTGAGCCACTCATCCTCCGTCCATGACATCATTCTCACCAGAAACCCAGGTGTTGGACTTTCTCATTACCTGCCAGATTGAGGCACTTCCTAGCCATAGCAATATTTCCCCCTCCATAGGGAAGTCGTGCCATACACTGGGGGAAGAGTCACCGGGACCATGGTTGAAATTACCATTGCTCTTGCCAGCGGCGGTTGGCATAGTCAAGGAAACATCATGGATTACCTCGTCCAACACCCCGAGGGTGGTGTTGCGCTCCGATTGAAGCTGGTGTGTCTCTTCCCAAAATTTCCTGTTGTGACCGTCGCTAATGGAACCCTTAATAAGGTTTCTCAGCTCGCTAATGCGATCAAGTTCCTTCACGCGTCCAACCGCGTTCACGGAAATATTCACCCTGTACGTTCTAGATTGTTGGTTTAAATCGCTGGACGGTGTAACTTACTAAAACTATAAATCATTAGGACGATATGTCCGTCAATGAGCAAGGCAATGCCAAGCTCATCAACTTTGGCGTGTATTCTATTGTACAGAAAGTGTTTCCGCAGGTCCCTCTCATTGAATGTAACTGGTACAAATCCCGAGAAGTGAATGAGATGGACGAAATCACGATTCTGACACCAAACATGGATGTGTATTCGTTCGCTGTTTCTATTTATGTTGTGAGTGTAGCTTACCTTCTTGTTAGTATTTCATTTTGCTGATGCTGTTATATAATAGATCTTCGGCGGGCATGTCCCGTCTTCCAACTTATCCAAAGCCATAGTTGGCGGACACGCCAACCTGGCGCAGCCATCATCTATGCCTAATAAGCTCTGGTCAGCTTTGCAAATCTGCTGGGCGCCAGCGAGTGATACCTCAATCGACACTATCTTGGACGTTCTGATGATTATAATCTAATCTATCGTCCTGGCCGTCCCCAACCGTTTTCTGTTAACATGTACCGTCCACATTCATTCTGATTTGCCTGTGCGTTTTCTGCCATCCTCCACTCTCTCTTGCTCTGTTCTGCGTCACTATCGTTTGTATGGCTAATATCCACTGTTGTACTACCGTGTTCAGAGTAGAATATATGTCTGTACGTACTGGTTTTAATTAAACTATGTTTCGAAAGATAAAGCAAACACGATGCACAATGAATGCGCGTGTTTACTTGAGGCTTTCCTTAACGACAGTATACTAAGTGATATATAGTATTTGATCTCCTTCGATAACGAAAATCCTTGCATGCAATCTATGCCAATGCCCGATTCGTTTCATTCTTATTAGCCTCAGCTACAAAAATGTTATTGATAGATCGAATGATCGTAGGACGTCTGGGAAAGCTAGTACGTTATTGATATTGTACGCACAAATTTAATTGGCAAAAATTAGCATGTTGACGATGATACTTGATGTGTTTATGGTAACAACAGAGACACAACTTTCCAACAACTTCCAGTCCCCCAGGCTTAGACGAGTCGGGTGCACTGATCTATTGAGCGTTGAAACCCCGCACGCGAACTTCGTTTAAAGTTCGAACTTGAACGACGGCATTCTTGGAGTGTTCTGTTTTTTTTTCTTTCTTTATGAGAGACGAATCAAGAGCATCACAAAAATATATCGAGTTGATTCATTTATGTAGATCCTCTGAAGCTCTCTTGAAAGGTTCGCTTCAGGCACGATACGATCATAAAGGCGCGAGTAATGGAGGAAGTGATCGGCGAGGTACAAACTGTAATTGTCAACCATCATGTTTTCCGTCGACTTGGACATGTCTCGTTGTCTTCCACCCTATTCTTGCTCTTGACCACCATTTGGCCTCTCTAGCAACGGGCTCCGCAGCTCTCTTCCTGCCCACATGCTCATTAGCTTTCAAAAAGCTATGGATACCATAAAGATCACTCACCACAAACATTTTACGTTGGAAGAACAGTTCCGGTACAGACAGTGGACACTGATCAGAAACGATCGAAAGACGTCGAACCAAGTTTCTCTCTGCCATCTTGGGATTCTGGAAGGTGATGTGCGTATCGTGTGAGGCAGAAAGAGATGTTGAAATCATGGCCGGTGTGGTGAGTCTTCCAAGTACTTGGTCGGTGCTTTACTGAACATATGGACCGGCGTCCTTCTGCTACCAGAACTACGAACAAATGATAGTCAACGATGCAAGTGCAGAGATAAAGACTATGATATTCCACCATTTCGATGTATAGGAAACCCTGTTTTGACTGGAGGGCCTTCGCCAAGTTCGTCCGATCCACTGTTACGCTTCGCATGAAGCTCGAGGCCTGACAAATCATCTTCATTGCTTTCTTCGCAATCCAGCGTTCCCTCTTGGCTATCGACTCCTCCTGTACTTGAAATATTGCGTTTAAAACGGATATCAGTGGTTACATATTATGCGGGAGAAAACGCAATTCTCACAATACAGTCCGCCGGGGCTCCTTTCTACTCGCCAACATGGCAGTCTTTTCCTTTAAATATCTCCCGTATTGGCCTCTAATAGTATGTATGACAGTTCTATAGAGCTTTTGGATATAGTCTTTCACTCCCATCTGTCGGACGAAACGTCACAGGTTTTTCCCTTGACATGGACGGCGACACCAGTCTGACAGGTCGATTAGCAGGGTCTATTCAAGAAGCACCAACGGCGAACCTCATAAGCTGGACTGCTTGGCGGTTCAAACTTCAAAGCACTCTTGTCGTGCTTGGAAGTTGCCAACGACATCGTACTCTCCTCGCAAAATGAGTGGTAACACTAGACCGCGCAACACTTGCTATGCAGAGAATTGTAAGTTCAACTAAATGGAATCTATCTGCGTCTGCTGCAGCTCCTTGCTCGTTCCAGCTGCTAAAACTATCGTGTTGTCGCTACGTATCATCAAGCTGAAGGAATGCATTGGGTATAACGCTTACACACTGTTGGATATTCTCTAGCTTGAATATAAGGCTCGCTCTTCGATATTGGATGGAGGTATTTGGGTGAATCACTAGGCGTTCCCTTCAGTCCTTTTACTAACGTTTTGACGCTTTTCAGTAAGGGCGTTTAAAAAGTAAGCTAACTCACGAGACCACAGTCCATGAGTTGACACTCTTCTCACACAGATCACACAAGTTGACGGCAGCTCTTATTTTAGACGTCCCTCCTCTGCTTGATCCTACGATGAACAGATTTAAGTCCATTGTGTATCAGCATTGAGTGGCAAAATTGTTCTTGCTATCGCCCTCGTTTAACGCTGTTCATGTCATAGCATTAGGAAACAAGGTACACTCGGATGTTGTCTGTTTGGGCCGGATTGCTGCAGCATATAAGCCGCCTGGCCACTTGCCGCACCTTCATTCCAAATTCCTCCTGCACGTCTTTGAAGACTGGTGATTGTCGCTACATATCATACTTCTCCCCACCCACACCTGACCTACAAGTCTTGTAGTAATGTGCTCCAACAGTGAGGTAAACAACATTATCCTCTTTGAGTTCTGATTGGTTGCTTATCCCGCATTTTCAGCTCGCCGTCGTTATGAATCATGGGCGGAGTCCACGTTATACGCTGGAGAAAAGACGGTCGTCCTATATAGTGGAGGAGGGGGGGTTTTATAACCAGTGGTGCTCCATATCACGGACGGACACCTTACCGTCTTCCAAGCCTGATGTTCGTGATTTCGTTTACCTGATAAATTCCGAAGCTAATGTGTTGATTCCTACTTGCAGAGGCTTCGTATGAAGATGATTTCTAAGGTATCGCATTATGGAGAACTAAAAGTCTGCGAAGAAGTCGTGAAGGTAAGAAGGACGATCTATTCAACTTGCCGAACTTGAAGGATAAATAGATGAATGAATATGTCGAGGAACTGGTCAACAGGATGCCTCATCATCGTCACATATGCCGACCCATCCTTGTCGATGTGGACGTCTTCATGGGCGGCCTATTCACAGGGCGGCACTTGAAGGGTTTGATAACCACATTTTACCATGATGGTAATATTCTAACGTTTCTCAAAAACAACGAGAAGGTGAACAAGTTGCAACTAGTAAATCAGTTTATTTGTCACCGAAGGGCTTAGCTAAGTAGCTGAGTTGCGTTTCAGATATTGCAAGTGGCCCAGGCCATCGAGGTGCTGCACAGTCATGATATTGTACATGGTAATATACATCCGGTATGTTGATGTTTTAGGTATACTCTACTACTATGTTGAAGCAACCTGCTACAGTTGAATATCCTCATCAAACCTGGCGGGCACGCCATGCTGACAGACGTTGGTCTTCATAGTGCTGCACAGCAGTACTTTCACAACACACGTATCCCAACGTCGGAATGCGACCAGTACAAGCTACAAGGCTATCATGCAACAGATGGCACTATGCTCCCAACCAAAGCGATAGACGTACACTCATTTCTTCTCACCATATACGCCGTGAGTCGGCCTGCTGTTACGACTGTTACTCTATCTTGATCATGCCCGTGGCCGTAGATCTATAAAGAATCTCCGCCTTTCTGTACAAGTAAAAATACAAGTGCGGATGAGGCCATGATACGTATGGTTCGAAAAGGATGCTCCAGCTTGAAGAAACCCCATTCAATGCCAGAAGATATTTGGTTCTTTTCGGAAAGGTTTTGGAAGTACCCTGCAAAATCGGTCACAATGCGCCAAGTCATAGGTTGCTTGGAAAGGGTTAGGCATACCTATTAACAGATGGACTGAACTCTTTCATGTACCGTCTTAATGTTCCTATTGCTCACATTCACCGCTGGTATGTTCTTCATGTATCTGTCCGTGCGGCATTGGCCAATGAACTCGTTAGATTCTACGAATTGCTAACGCGATCAAGCTTCTTTACAACTTTGGCATTATCTATGGCAGTATCATCAACATGCGTACTATAGTTTTATTCTCACGATACAATGAGGCCGGCGACCTTACAGGAACACACCCATTAACGGCGCTGTAGCGCCATCCGCATACGATATCGATGCTATACGAGCCAGGCAAGCCTCCTAGGACTTCGCCATAGGTTCTTCCACATCCTATAGTATCAGGACACCTGCACATCATTCTTTGACCTCGTACCCACCAATTTCTCTGTAATTTTGTTCATACTTGCGTTACCTTACTCTTGTTATCCATCCATCTCGCCCGATGCTGGTACTCGCAGCACGTTTGACCGGTTCATACCACGTTGTCGATGCCTAGACAATCTTGTACAACCGCGGGGCTTTTATAATGTTATTAGATTAGAGTACCCGTTTTCAGTAGTGGCTGACCCGAAAATCAAGGTGGTTTGTGTAGATCGCTCGTCTTGGTCTACGTTCATAGAAGGCCGTGATATGGACCAACTGACTGCACTGTTACTGTCACGAAGATAATATTAATGTTAAGTGAGGTGCATGCATCAACAGCGTCAATACTCACTTGTAATCGTCTAACTGCGGATCCACTGGCCATACACAATCCAACTCCCTTGTTACGATAGATCCTCGCCAGTAACTTTCTCCACCGATTCTTGAGCGTTTCACAACGAGGGGAAGCAGTCTATAGATCGATGATCGTGCACGGTGTTGGTGGGCGGCTAACAGTAGAGGTTTTGCCATAAGAAAGTTGCCAATGGCCTTTCAAGCTGATACCCGATCGTCTGGGAAGGGGGCTTCATCTTTCCAGGCTGATTTATGCAGATCATTTCCCCTAGACCTTCTAGGCATAGAAGAATGGCCATTGACTTGGATTACCTGCAAACCTTCAATACTATGGCTATGAAATGAGATGTATGATACGTACTTACGCGCTGAGATCAGAACGTCTGATGACTGGTGTCTTGTGGGTTCCATTCTAAAGGCTTAGCATCCAATAGTAGACAAGCCTATTGAACGAGTAGCGTCCAAATGGCAGATGTTTAGCTGATCATAGTGGTGGTAGTAGTGGAGGAAAGGTGCCGCGGAGTATATGCTGTTGCGGGCATGGCGATCGGGGATCCTGGGTTCTTCAGGAACGGCAAGCAATTTTGACCGATAACCACCATGTTCATGGTGAGAGGTCTCAGCTCAACATCTTTCGTCTATGGGATCTTTCGCTCTCTTCAAAACCAGTCCCATAACGAAGCACTCAAGCTTTAACAAGCAGTTATTCGTCAGGGTTTGCCTTTTTGCCGACAACGCTTTTCTGCTGAAGGAAGACCTGTTCTAGGATTTCCATGAGCAGTTAGAATGGGACGTCTTGCAAAATACGTACCACAACGGACTAGTCATAACCAATAGCCAATATCTACCAGCAGCTCGTACCATTGGGCTGCTTTCTCTGGACGAACGTTATCCTGTGGATAGGTAGGATCACAGTGTCGATGATTATGACGCCGCTCTGGCGATCGAGCGATTGGTCATGGGCTGTAGACCGTGAAGACTTCACTACTGCGCCGGAAACATTATAGATTCCAGGTTTCTGCGTTTCTACTCGAAACAGTCCGCTGGTCTAAATCGACTGAAGGATGATACTTGCCGCTTCACTTCTAGGAAATTCCGAGGAAATATATGGTCTTCGATGAGACAATCCAGCTGCTTTCCGATCTGGCATTGAGCTACATCCTCTTATAATCTTTGTGGGGGAGGGGGAGCAACAGCACCACTAGCAGGTGGGATGGCCGGTAGTGATAAGGCAAATTGCGGCACGATCCCGCTGGACCATTTAAGTGTCCCACTCTGGATTCCACATATGTATAGACGTCCCCGTCCCGAAGCGCGACCTTCCATCCGTTGAGCACATGGCCACGGGTCCTGACATTGACATATACTGAATATCCGCCGACACCGTAGTGACATTTCGACATTCTTCGACGTCCTGAGCGTAGTCGGTGGCTAAGAAGCTGGTGTATACGTTTTTGTAAGGGTCTGAGGGATTGAATGTCGAGGATTGCCATATCCCTTTGGTTTCTGCTGTTCAACCATCTACGCTCTTCCTCCTCCAATAATCGCCAGGTTTTAATAGTCGTCTAGCAGGGGGCTTGTTATTCGGAAAAACGCCTACATATCCTCGCTGCTTCAGCTCTGCCAGGTATCTTGATAATGTCCAGCTCAGGTTTCTTTCCTGGGGACGCGTCTCTTCGATCAGACTCCTTCTCTGTCCATGAATGGACCCGGGTGCTGCTGTGTATCAGCAACTCTAATACGCTCACAGCCTTCCCGCTGGCTTTAACCAGAAGTAGAAGGCCTGCAGTGGTGCTTGTGAAAGGCCCGTGGACACGTCTGTGGGTACGTCTTCAAAGACTTTAGGGCTATGCCTTGGAAGTAGAGGATAGAATGCGGAGATACCTTACACTCCTGAGAACTCAACTGCATCACGCTATTGGAGGATCTATTTAAAAATTCCCCGCCGAAGAGTATCCTAACAGGTTGGCATAGCATCCCCAGCGCATTGTAGCTGGACCGGTTGACGAGGTCGGACTATCAAACTGGTTCTAATGTTTCTACTTCATGACCTTTCGCCCTTCCCTCCCTAAACATCGTCGCAGTTTGATCGCGGGTGCCACGGAAATGAACCTCGCCCACAAGAAGGAACAGAGTGTGGTCTTATTGTTGTCTTTGGTTGTGGCCTCCTCTGCAACGTTCGACGCTCTTGCCATGCTATAAAGCAGGCACTGCCGCTCTTAAAGCACCGATTCCTTATCTACTTTCCTATCAATGTATTCGCCATTTGCTGTGGGTACTCTCTGCAAGGTTCAGAGCGATTCTCATGCGCTTCTACATATAGCGCATCAATCTCGAAGTTGGGGGGAACGCGCAACTTTACCCGCAGAAGAAACAGGAGCCGTTTAGTTCCAGCGACCAAACAGAAGTGCTGGCTTCTTGTAATTCCCCAGTAGTCAGTCTATTTCTGTTACTGCTGACGCTGCTTGACATCACTTGCTTTGCCAAGATCCTACGCAAACACTATCGTTACGTCTCAACGACGGCAGATATTGACGAGAAGAAGGTATAAATACTGCCTTAATACACGCCACTAATAGCATCTGACTAAACTGTGCTCGACCCAGCTGCGAGAGTTCTCCAAATCCTTGGAAGCTGTTCCAATCCACCCAAACATCGCTCGGGCGTGCATTGTTCCCGCGAAAGATGCATTGAAAATGGTATCGGAAGGCGTTGACGGGAAACACTTCCTCATTCTCTCCCGTGATTCATACGATAGTAGCGATATCGTATCCTTCATCAAGCAGCATCCAGAAACAGACCAGCTGCAACTGGTATATATTACACCTTCGCACCTCGCCAGACTGGTCTGACGCTCTGTTTAGGTACTACCTATTGCTCATGCTGTTGAGACACTACATAAGAATCATATCGTCCATGGAAATCTGTGTCCGGTGAGTTTCTTGCGTTCTATGCGACCCAATTCACTAACACATTTTGTACAGGGCAATATTCTCATTACAGACACTCACGATCCGATACTCACCGACGTTGGTGTGACTACTATTGTCGCTCAGCTTCCCGGGACGGTGCCTGTGGGTCCCTCAACGATTTACAAGTCGATTGGTGAACTCGAGGGTGACACTACCAGCGCAACACCCGAAATGGAGATCTATTCTTTTGCAGTAACTATCTATGTCGTGAGTCATCTGCATTTGCGTATGTATGCCTCTCGAATACATGACTTATTGTAAGTCGCGCATTAGATATATGGCGGAGTGCTTCCGTTCCAGAGCGTGGCCCCTCAACGGCAGATAGGCAAGATACTCAAAGCTGGGGGCATACATTGTCATTTCTCGAAACCGGATTCCATGCCTGATACGCTGTGGTTTAGCTTACAAAAGTGCTGGATCATGGACAGCTCAGAACCAGCAACTATCCATAAGCTTGTGGAGTGCTTGGAAGGTTTATGTTTGGTCGATAACGAATCCGGTCACTCGACCCTTTCTTCGATCGTTTAGTATAACTCCACTTCTACCTTAGATCTATGTTACTGTGCTCGTTTGCCACGCGGTCAACCCTGTGTCCTCATATTTGTATATTTTATGTACTTGGTAATATTCAGCTATCTTACAAAACGATAGTTGTTTTAATTGATAGATTTTACTTCTTTCATCGAGACAAAGTGGTGGCCAGGGCCCAGCAAGAACTATTAAGGCGTACGGTAGTATATAACCAGCATAGAATGGAAGGACAATGGCGATATGAATGGATGGAGGAAATTTTTCTTCTGATTCTACGAGACAGCAGGTATAGAAAGCATGGCGATAACAAGGAGACGTGCAGGGGACAAGGTGCGTAAAAGGTAATCGGAGCATTTGATATAATGAGGAACAAAGACCATGTAAAACGAGAATGAAAAATGCATGTGGAATCAGGAGGGAATGCGTGTCCATGATGTAAAGGAGTTGAAATGAAACGGAGACGCTAGCGCCTTAAAGATTACTGTTTGGTTTGTTTAATTTGCTTCTTCGTGGGACTGCGATCAACACAATCCCACACTAGCTAGCCTCTGCGCCAATGCCTGCACCAATTGGGCCTCCACGCCAAACTCGCGAGCAAGATCGCTGAACGGTGTATGTGAAGCTATATACGCATCGTGATTATCAACGACGGGGGTACGCGGAAGACTAGGCTGGGATTGAGAGCCTGAGGAGGCGGACATCGTTGAGGATCCATTCGCGATCGGGCCCATCACACACTCAGGGACCGTCACAGGTACGGAGCATGCTTCTGCAAGATCCGCGAGACGCTTGGTCTGTTGGGCTATGAAGGCTATAAATACGAACTGCGGTTAGATATGAAAAGACATGAAAACAGAAGAACAACTAACCTTGGCAGTTTATGGCGCTCTGCATGAGGTCCTGAACGAGCTCCATGGTGTACTCTTCTTCGTGGTTCGGATTGGCCGAGTTCGTGGCTTGCTCAACGCGAGTTAGAAGAACCTGAACGGCAGCTGGTAAAAAGGTGGGCGCTTAGTATCATGAATTCTAGATGTAACTGAAAACCAACCATAACTAATATCGAACAACATATCTCGAATGCCAGCGGACCAGAAAACTCGGCTGTCCACGTCCGCAGGGAACTTGCACAGCAAGCTGATAAGAGAATGGAATGGGAGCGACGGGACTTTGAGGAAATGCGACTTCAAAGGAACAAAGTCAGCATCGTTGCAACATGTAAGGGTGCACAAAATGCATACATCTGGCTCCCTAATCAAGTATAACAACCCGACGAGCTCACCCTCAGTCACGAGGCAACTCTCCAGCGTAGCAACGATCTGATCACCGCTCAATCCCGAGAGTGAAGGACATGAACCCGCGAAGCGGCCACGCCACGATGGGAAGAGCTGTAAAAAAACGTTATCAATGATCTATCCCGATTATGGGTCTAAATGTCCGAGTAAAGACTTACATCTTTCATGAGCTCCTCTTGTCCACTGCGCGTAACAGTGACGCCTCTCGCTCGCCTGCCCTTGCCCAAAACGCTCCCGCGCACCTTGGGCTTTCCAGCCTTGTTCATACCAAGGCCTTCACCGCGGAGGATGGCTCCTGCCGTGACAGAATCCGCAACCTCAACATACGCATGACTCATCGTCTTGCCTTTCGGGTCGAGGAGTACGTGCACGCGTGTGACAAGGAGCTGTAACCAGGCCCGGATGAGCTGAGGAGTGATGTCCTGTAGAAGTTAAAGACGTTAGGATATGTTAAGAAAAGAGTATATTGGTGAATACGAACCCAGGGGACGTTGTCAATCCTCAACACAATGTTCTCTGTCATTTTGGTCCTCTTTCCATCCCCATTCTCCTCACTGACCGAGTGTGAATGTAAGATGGACTGCTCCAACTTCGGCGTACTCGCGCGGCCTTCTAAACCAGCTTCGAAGTCAAGTCCGAACTCGAAGGGGCTCTCAAGCTCGCTGATGGGAGAAGGAGGGTTGGACATAGAAATAGCTTCCTCTCGACCAGAAGCCCGCTCGTTCTCGCACTCCTTCGTACCGGTGTCGTTCTCTTTGCTAGAAGGAGAGCCAGCGCCACCTTTATTGCTGATCAACTTGAAGTCTACAACAGCCCCTTTACACACCGCGCACCGCATGTCCTTCTCGCCCACAATGTTAAGGGCACTCGTCAGACACGCACTACACAGCGGGTGCTCGCATGGCTGCAGAACGGCAAGCGTAGGCGGGCATTGTGCAAGGCAGACGGAACAGTCGTTCCTGTTAACCAGGCTGGGCGCGGATTTGGCGGGAGAAGGAAGTGAGGACGCGGGGGCGGAAGATGTGAATGTGTGAATGGGGGTAGTCTTGGTAGGAATAGGAGCAGCGACAGGCGTAGCAGAGGAGTAGACTGTCTGCGGGATAGGGACATATGTCTGCTTTGGGTATCCAGACTGCTGTTGGAGCTGGGGTAGACGGGATCCGTATGGGTAGAATCCCCTGTTGTTGGCGTTGAACTCTTGCTGCT
>JASFCW010000007.1:0-14623 GCA_036936985.1 Crucibulum cyathiforme
CATCGATGAAGCAAAGCTCTGTATTTAGGAGATAATACGCGGTCGGAGCCAGGGGCTTATGCAGGCTCCGGCTTCCTGCTCCTGTAATTATCCTTGAAGCGATACTCTGAATCACAGGAGACCTAAGGATGTATAGGCAACAGGGACTGCGTTCTTCAGGTGAAAACTGAGTATCCATATGGACCTATCCGGCAAACTCTTCAAACAGCCCCATGCACTCGCTGATCGAACTAACAAAATCTACTTTTCTTTTCTTTTATACAATGTACATAGGCCTTGTGTCTCCTTCGAAGAAAGTCGTAAATGGATGCTATGAATGAACAAGCCTCAATTAAAGCCCTAAATCCAACCAGGACGTTCCTCATGGCGGGGTAATTGCATCCATGACCAAACTGATGGTCCGTAGATCTTGCGTTGCATCTTCTGGCGTGCATTTAGTTGGACCTTTTCTGGTGATCGCCTCATGTAGAGCTTTAAATTGGACAGTGTCTGCGCATTCTCTCGGTGTGAAAATTTATCTACGAGTGGATGACGGGCCAGATACTCACAGCAGTCCTCATATGTCGGTCGAATGACACGCTCACTGTAACGGCCTGTTGAGGGTTCGTTTTCTCCGATGGTGAGCGTGATTGGCAGACCCTTCCATATCGTTTTAGCGAAAACTTCGATGCGTTATATGAAAAGGGAAAGCAATACCTTCACGTACGCTTTCATGTGGGGATATAACGATCAGTGCCCAGGTACTCCGAGAAATACGTGAGTACTTACGGGTATCATAGTCCACTCTAACACGCTTTCCATCTCCATACACTTCAAGATCTATCAATTAATGATTATTACCTATGCAAATAAATCTCAAAGTCGATTGAAAATTGATAACTCACGTGCATCAAATGCTCCGACTGTATCAATACCCGTCTCGTAGGTAGTAACAAAATTTCCATAGTCGAATAACGCCGTAATCCATGTTCCGTGTCTCCCTGCACCGATAACGCGCTTAGGAGGGCCCAATAACTCTCGCATTGCTGATAAATCATGCGAGCCGAGGCTGCAAAGTAGGCGCCAAGTACTGACTTCATTAGGGTCTGAGGCCCGTTTTGATCCTAGTACTTCCTCAGCGGCAATTTTACCGAGTGCACTTCGTTCTTCGAGGGCAGAAGGAGGTGTATCCGAAAATCGAACTGGAAAAGTTCCGCTTTGCTCCACGAATAGACCGTTCTGTCAGAATATTAGCATTTTAAGCCTATTCAAAATCATTCTATTTTTAACTCACATAGCCAATAATATCCCGCACTCTGGCATACTGGATGGATTTCATTTCACGTACGATCTTCACCGCTTCAGCGAAGGCAGGGGAGTATCGTCGCATATATCCGACCCATATAATTACCTGAAAGACATACATAGCGTTCAGCCCGAAAGATCAAAGAGAGTGGAAGATCGACCCACGTTATTGCGCTTCTGCGCCTCAGCTACATTCTGGGCCTCTGACAATGTCAGAGTCATCGGTTTCTCGATGAAAACGTGCTTTCCGGCATCAGCTGCTTGAATAGCCGTGATGGACTTCAGATAATTATGAGGAACGATTATGGGCATTGGTAACAGAAAATGCGTACATGGTACTCGTCAGCAGTTAGAATCAAGATGAGGTCTATATCGGATCGTTTGACTATTTCAGATCTAACAGAAATGTATCAAGCAGAGGAAGGAAGGGTATCTATATTACTGCTTACGATTCAAGGTAGAGGTTTTCACATGCGATAGAAAATTTCGCACTGCAGTGGTCCAGTAATTGCTTTGATACATCACACAAAGCCACAATTTTGAAGAGGTGAGAAAGGAAGATAAGAGTAGGAATCTTCCGAGATGGTATACCATATGAGCTAGGAGAAATTTTAGTAGATAAATAGCACAAACATGAGTGGTTTGCGCGACTTCGCCTGCCCCTATGATCCCGACACTAACCACTTTCTCCCCGTTAGAAACTCCTTGATTCATGGATGATTTAATGAAGGACGAGTTATAATTTTCCTTTAAGCTGCCTGTAATTCAGATGTGTCCCACTTAAGATCTTCAGCAGGATAGAAAGGTATGCTGCTGTATACTGGGATTGAGATGGCGATGGAAGTTGAGGTGATCGATGTCCGACGATCGCTGATCGGTTAATATTCGGCGATCCGGGATCGGGAAAAGAAGCAATGATTAAATGGGAAAATGAGGTCGCTGGATAATTAAGGTCGCGCCGGTCTCCGGACTGTGAACGATTTGACATGCGAGTTTAAGTAGACGTTCATCACAAGCTGGAACCCAGAGGCTTATATCTCGACTTACTTCCATTGCTGGGTATCGTTGGTTCAATCCTACTTGCTATGTATAGCTGATGATCGTGTCTGGTGGAGTTCCGGAAGCCCCGTGGACACCGCGCTCTGCCGGGCTGAGTTGCCTATTCTCTTTCCGCCACTAGTGCACACAACTGGGAAGCAATGCAGAAGAGGAATTTAACACTAAGGGGTCTTAGAAGAATATATAAGATGGGCTTGAGAATTGGGATATCTCCAATCCATACTACGGCTACTCTTTGCACCCCCTCTACCTATCATGAGCAGTCACCGCAAAGTTCCTCCGAGCCCAACCCTGCATTCTCATTCTGAACAGGTCCTCGTACGCCGGACAACATCATCAGGGATACGAGGACTCGTAGAAGAGCGACGTATCTTCGGACTTGCACTCTGTAAGCATGTTCATTGCGTCCAGAGGATTGCTACTCACATCTGTTGAGCAGTTTGTACCATCGGCGGTTTTCTCTATGGCTGTATGTATTTCAGAGCGCACGAGAGATTGATACTAAGGCAAATAATTTCTTTCTAGATAACCTTGGTTTGTGACTGCAGTTAAACAATTTCTTGCTCTTGACACTCACATCATCGTTCGTCAGGGGTGTTTGGAGGCATCTTGGTCATGTCAAATTTCCAACGAAAGTTCCCTTCGATATCCAGTAGTTCGATGCAAGGTTTAATCAGCTCTGTGAGAAATGGCCCGGTTCTACAAAGAGACCGTTCTAATTTCTAGGGTTTCTGCCTTAGATTCTGAATTTAGGAGCATGGCTGGGAAGTAAGCGTATTCGCTACATTTTCATGCTCGCCATTTAATTCAAGGACGACAGCCATTCAAAACGGATGGGCATCTGAAGGGCTTGGCCGGCGAAAGAGTATTACCTTCGCATGTGTATTTTTCGTTCTCGGTGTCAGTCTCCAGACCGGTGCTCAGAGTGTTGCGTATCTCTTCGTTGGGTATGCTTCATCACCATCCAATTCTAAATTAGATCATACTGATATGCTTTCTGTATTGCAGACGTTTCTTGACCGGATTTGGTGTCGGTGCTCTGTCTGTCGCAACTGCTCTGTATAATTCAGGTACCAAGATCTCACTGTATACAGGGATTATCATGACTAATGTGTGCGTAGAAATTTCGCCCAGTCCTATACGCGGAGCTTTAGGTAGTCTTTTCCAATTTTCTGTAGAAACTGGAACACTACTTGCATTTTGGATGTAAGCAAATTTTTATCTGCTTTGGTTTCTACCTCTAACTAATTTGCAGCGATTACGGAACGAATAAGTAAGAGAACCAGTTAATTAATTAATTCTTCGTGACACTTACCAAATCTCCATGGTTCCAGTATCGGCGGCTCCGAAGAAGGGCAGACTGAAGCTGCGTGGCGTATACCGGTAATTGGTGCTACTTTATTATCAGCCTTATCTGAACCTTCTTCAATGTCAGCTTGCTCTCCAACTCCTGCCATGCTTCTTCCTCGCCATCGGCATCCTATATGCACCTGAATCTCCGCGATGGCTCATCAGCAAGTCTCGCCAGGCGGACGCTCTTAAGGCTTTAGTATCTCTGCGCCACCTGCCAGCTGACTCGTCTGAAGTGCAGATGGAGTACCTTGAAATTCTTGGTCAACATAAATTCGAGGCGGAACTTGAGGAGGAGGAACATGGTGGTATAAAAGGAGGCTTGAAGGACAGTGTTCGTATGGCATGTCGTCAGTGGTCGTATCTTTTTAAGAGTGCGCCGAATCGTAAGCGGGTTATGGTTGGAGGTTCGTCCAATTTTTTATTCATGTGAGCGTGCAGAATTCGGAGCTGATAGATTCTGATATTTAGTTATGGTCATGCTCTTCCAGTGAGTCCTTTCTTCGATTTTTTATTTTTATTTTATTTTATCATGTGATGCATTCCTCTCAAGACAATGGAATGGTTCGTAATAACCTCGTTTGTAACAGAAATAGATCTAACATATCCTTTTCAGGCATCAATGCTATTTTGTTCTACGCTCCAACCATCTTCAAAGGGCTTGGACTTTCTGGAACCACCACTTCGCTACTTGCCACTGGCGTTGTTGGAATTGTCATGTTAATCGCAACTATTCCTACTGTCATTTATCTCGATCGTGAGCTGCCTTTTCCCCTCATCCAACAAGCAGCTAATAAAAATGAAAGGCGTTGGTCGTAAACCAACACTAATAGTTGGAGCAATCATCATGGTAGCTTTGGATTCTCTCCTATTTCTCATCAATGCTGACGACTTCTTATGTAGGGATGCTGTCATCTCATTCTTGCAGTCCTCAGCGGTCTCTATCAAGACTCCTGGTCATCTCATAAGGTGATTCCCTCGTTCTTTGTTCGGCTCGTCTATCAATAGCATGAATGATCAAAAATAGACTGCTGGTTGGGCCGCATGTGTCTTCGTGTGGATTTATTCTATGGCGTTTGCAACTAGCTTCGGACCCGTCGCGTGGGTTCTCTGTTCTGGTAAGGTATTCGGCTTCATTCCTTGGGACCCGAGGTTGATTTGATGTGCAGAAATATTCCCTCTTCGGGCGAGAAGTAAGGGGCTTTCGATCGCCGCTTCGAGTAGTTGGGTGAATTCATTCATTGGTTAGTCTGATATCAACATAAGCTATCTAGGGATACTGAACTCTTTCTGCGTGTGACAAAAGTGGGAATGGCTACTCCAACCATGCTTGCGAATTTACGCTTTGGAACCTACATATTGTGAGTTTCTTAGAGAACTTCGTCCCTGACGCCTTGAGTTCATAGCGATTGTATTTAGCTTCGCTGTTTGGTGTTTCCTGGGAGCTGCATTCTGTCTTGCGATCCCTGAAACTGCTGGGCATTCGCTGGAGGTTATTTCTTCAACTTATTCTATTTTGCTATCGTATAAACTGAAAATGTTGATAGGATATGGATGTCGCTTTTGGAGACACGAGTCGAACGTCGATGAAAGACAAGGAGCGTATGGCAAGGATAAACGCCGAAATCGGGTTCGACAGGTATATGTCGCAGGAGAAGCCAACCACCGTGCTACGAGAATCTGTTACTACTTCCGACGTTTAATTTGAAGAAATTAGGATTTGCTATGTTCATACAGGACAGAGGATTGATTTTATTATGAGTTATTCGTGTATTTCATTCTTTTACTGGACTGTGTACTTGTTTTGATAATGATGGAATTTGGAATACTCCTGAGCAAAAAAGTAACTGTTCGTTCAGGAGCTAGGAATCTCATATCCGATTCTCGGTAATCTATTTTGACGTCGAACAATAATTACAAGACGCATCAGGCATGGAGGCCACATGTTCAAGAAATACAGGGTTTGCTCATGTTAACCTCGAGGGATTCCGTATTATCCATCTAATCCATCAGTCCTCGTTGTAGGCTCGTGTACGTGACTTGGAGGCTAAAAGAGCGAGGATGGGACATAGAGTCGATATAGCAACTCGTTTTGAGCCACCAACTCCGTCTGTACTACTTCCGCCCGCTCGCTCCAACCATGTCCACCACGATCGCCGCACAGCAGAATGCCTCCCCTATAATCCCGGTCACTGATGTAAGTATACGTACTGCCATACCAGATTCACATACTGATCGCATCTACAGGAGCGCCTAGAGCACCATCCCGAAGGAAATAAGGAGCACAAGGACAAGGTCGCACGACACAACGAACTCCTTGAGGAGATCTATGAGCGCAAGATGGAGCTTGTGAAGATGGAGGAGGCGTTGGCAGAAATGCGTGAAGAGATCGTGGATGAGTCGCACGTCCTTGCGGGCACTGAGCGTCCTGAAGAGGTCGAGAAAGTTGAGGGAGTTGAAGGCGCCGAACAGATCTTATCCGATAGCGGCAGCGAGAAATCGAGCGAGAAGGTAGATAAGAGGAAGAAGACCAAGGCGAAGGGTGCCCGGAGGGAGAGGGTGAAAGTCGATTCTGAGATGGACTCGTGGGACTACCGGCTGGACCTGGCGAGTTCTAACAAGGGGGAACGTCGCGCTTCAGATACGTCGGATACGGAGGAGGCAGACGAAACGGAGGTCAATGCGGTTCCCGACCGAAACAGTGTTGGAATGGTACATAATTAGATATATTTGGATAGAAAGGGACGATTATTAGATCTAGCAGAAGTGAATATGTTGTACAATATAGCAGATGAACCAAGGATGTTGAACTCTGTGCGAGAGGACGTGGAGGACGCGGAAGACAGAAAAACATCAGACGCTCGTTATTTGGCGGGAGCATTAGAGGCAAATACTGCTTAATATTGTCACGTGCTCAAAATTTTGCAAATCGCGATCTGAGTTTTGGTGCAAGTTCTTCACGCCCTCCACCTGCAGGGCACTCGGAGTCCCCATGTCTTCTCTAGCTGCGCAACTCGCTAAAAGTGCATCGCTCAACTCCGCTCTGCTTGTGGATCGAACTAAAAGAAAAGCTGGCGAATCCTACCTCTTTACCGGACGAGAAGCTGGCCAACATGACCTTGAATCCATTCACGCGCTCGGCGTAAACGGTCTCTTGCAACTCGCAGCTTTGGACCCATCACTGCGGCTATTCGAGGATAGCTTGTTCTCAGAGCAAGCTAAGTCTACGGATAGGACACTTCTTTCAGGTGAAGCCAACGAGGAGTTGGACAAGGCAGTGGAAGGGCTATTAGCATTGCTGGGTCCGTATTTAATGGATGCACCCACTGGTAAAGTGTTGGAATGGTTGGTTCGGAGGTTCAGGTGCGTATATTGGCATATCATACAAAGCCACAACTCTAATACAATCTGAATTTCTAAAGAATTAACGAATTCAACATTGAAGCCGTTCTTTCTTTATTCCTCCCATACCACGAATCGCCGCATTTCTCCAAAATGATTTCTATCCTTCATATCAAGTATGTCTTCTTCATATCCTTTTCTTTGGGATTTATGTTAAATGACTATTACTAGACCGAATTCTACATGGAGCTTCCTTTTACCATACAAATCTGCAGGCCAAAGTCTGCCCCGAGTGTCCCTGGTCACAGAAATGCTTCGCAACTCCGAAATTGCTCGCTTTGTCACCTCTCTGCTTCCTAATGCTATCAAAGACGATCATTGTCATCGTGTGCTGCTCGCATTTAGTGCTGCAAGTTTACACGACTTCATCAAGCGAAGCAAGAAGTTGGACGAGGGTACATTAGCCTTCTTGCTACCTGCGCTTCTGGAGCCGTTACAACAAAAATCCCTGACGCCCTCGAAGGATGCCATCGTATGTTATCATCACTATATACTATTTCGTAGCTAATCTCAAGGCCACAGCTCGGAAGTTATATTCTTCTCACTGTCCTCTCTCAACAATGCGAGTTTGCGAAGCCGGCTTTGAAGTCTATTTTGGCAGCTATGGCTGGCTGTGCCCATCATGTTACCACGAAACAGTTTGTCAGTGCTGCAGTGATTGTGTGCCAGCCACAGGTTGAGCTCGAAAAGTTGTCCGACAACACTGTCAAGGCTATTCTTTGCCTTTCGTAAGTAAATTTGATCAAATATTATGTTCTGTATCTTATGTTCTTGTTCTGTTTGATAGGAATGTGGAGGACGAGCTTCTACTCGCAACTTCGTGGGTTGGATGCGAGAAGCTCATTAACCCATTGGTTACAGCATTGGGACAGAGGTATGCATAATTACTACTTTGTACTTTACTAGCAACTCATTATCTATAGATTGGCTGATGACACTACCACCTCACTATTGGAAGCATTGCTTGTGACATCAAATGTCTCCACAAGCATCATCGAGCACGCAACAAAAAGCTTGCTAAAGCAAGTATTGTCTTCCCACACGTCAGCTTTAGTCGTCTTGACCGCTCGTCGTCTACTCTCCATCATCCAACAACGATACCCCGCAATCTTGAACGATGTTGCCGAACGTGAAGGCAAAGCAGATGCTTCGGTACAAGCTTCCGTTGAACAGCTCCTGATTTCTCTTTCAGTGGTACGTCCATTTTTGTTCAGGTAGCTATACATGACTAACAGCTGGTTAGGCTCCTAGAAAGTCGAAGCCTGCTGCAAGCCAAAAAGATGTTGATTTGATTCTGGCCTCCAGCAGCGCGGATGCTAAGGTTCGCGCGATAGCAGTGAAGGATTTGATTGCGCTGAATGGTAAAGAAAACTCGAAAGAGACCTCTGACCTTGTAGGTTGTCCCGTTTTCCTCTATACATTTTAATAACACCGAGACAGGCTGCTATTCGCTCTGCTTTAGTAGCTCGTGCACTCGATTCAAGCATCGAAGTTCTCGAAGCGCTCTACGAACAGCCTTCTGCCATTACGTCTATCATGCTTGAAGATGATAAGACCTACATCGACCACTTAGCGCAGACTCTCGGTTCCGCTGGAGCGAAGCCTAAGAGGGCTGTTGTTCGCATTCACTTGGCTTATCTGGCTTCGCATTTCTGTCCTGCGGCATCGGCGACGATAATAGACGATGTTGTTCATAAAATTTTGTTCCCGTTTCTTCTGTTCTCCAAGCCTCGGCAACATACTGCTGAGCAGGTCTGGGAAATCCTAGAATCGACCCCAGCTCCTTTTGCATCGCACGAATGGCTTGCGGGGTGCGCAAGTGTAGTGAAAGCTGAGAAGGAGAAGGTTATGGATGTGTTGGACAAGATGAGTGCTCTCAATGGGGTATTGTCAACGAGAATTGCTCGTGAGTTAACAACGTTTGGAGCTATACCAGGGTCGCTCACTCTTTTTCACAGAAAACATTGTCATTTCCAATGATTACAAGACCCATTTCAGCACGTTGGTCTCCAAATTGAAGAATACCAACCCGCATTCTCGGGCTTTAGGATATCTTATCGCTCGTTCCCTACTTTCACAGCTATCCGGTGAACACCAGATTAATGCAGCTCACCAAGTACTCAAAGCAATGGGCCTGGACAGTATCTCTGGCATTGAAGATGCTTCGCTCGAGAAGGATGGGCTTCTTGACGTTCGCTGTTTCTTTCTTTATCTCTAGAAATGTGCTTACGTATTTGCAGGCCATTGACGATGAGAGCTCGAGCAAGAGCATCGTTCTGAAACCCAGCAGCCAAACCACCCTCCACCGGCTTCAAATCTCGATCGTAGCTTCAATAGCCAACATTCCACGACCTTCCGACTTCCCTTTGGACTGGTTGGGCGATTTGAACACTGTACGTCGATCTGTCAGTCAAGCTTTTGACGTTACTAACCGGCGCGATCGCAGCCTTCATCAGATGACCGTCTGTACCATTACATCGGCCTCATGCGGGCAGTCTACTCACTTGCAAATGAATCGAGTCTACCCGTGTTGTCGACGGGTCTTCTACAGGCTCTATTCATCAGCCTTAAGGACGATGCTTTGGCTTTCCTTGCCGGAATCTGGTCTGGGTCGTCCGCTGATGAGAAGTATAACGATGTTCGTCATATTGCTCTCCTTCATGCCGCGGCTTTCCTGGAGGCCCATGTACTAGAAAACGATGGAATGGACTTCCAGACCATCCTGCCCTCCTTGCTGGTCGCTCTTCAAAGTGAAGATTCTCGCATTCGTCAAGTTGCAATGGAGTGTGTGTCTCGGTTACGCATCCTGACAGAGCGCAAGCTCTCCAATGTGTACAGATTTGATATCATCTATGGCCAAAACGAACGTTAGTGGCCTTCCCTCTTCCCAGTCGTTACACTCGCTAAAATGTAAACCACAGGTAAACTACAGTACTTGGATCAAGAGGATTTGAAGGAATATCTCGGTGGAGTTGTGGAACACAGGGATCACTTTGCACACGATGCAACTTACCTGAAAGTATTCCACGAGCAGCATCTCGCTATCTTGAAATCAGACAAGAAGAAGAACACTGAGTTCGTCGAAGTTGCATTTGTCCTGGCGTGCTCTAATCATTTTGATAGGTATAAGCGTCGGGTGCTCTGCTTCCTCCTTTCTCATATCAATGCACTTTCTTTGCAAAAAGCTCAAATTGCATTGCTGAAATCCATCCAAACGATATCTGATGGTGCAAAGGCTCAAATACTGCAACCTACTGTGCAATCTTTGGTCTTGGCTGCATCATCTGTTCAGCCAAAAGACATCTTCCATTCATTCTCTGAAGACTTCACAAGCTCGATTATTGCTTGTTTCGATGCATCCGTTGCTAAGGAGTTGAACAACTCGCAAACACAATGGGAATCTTATGTAGTAATGATACGTACCTACTTTACTGCAGGTAAGTAATATCTGGCGAAAACTTGCTCTTTCTCATGTTGGAATAGGTACTGCACAACGGCCCCGCGTTCTATTAATACGCTCTTTGGAAGCCGGACTCTTCTCTAAATTCAACCAAGAGCGCAAGATTGAACTCAGTGAATTATTTTTAGAAATTAGTGCTCAGGATGCTGATGCGGTTAGTGACATTTATTTATGCCGTTCTTGTGCATTCTCACTATCTGTCTATAGTATGCCATATGCAAGAGGTTGTTGTCTAATGTTCTGGAAGACGTCTGGCTTATGGTCCATCTTTTGAATGTTCTGTCACCTTCGTCGACAAGCGCTGCGCCCCGAGCTAAACGGGCGAAAACCCTCGAGTAAGTGATTATTGTTCACGTTGGTTAACGTACTCAATGTTCCATTCTCTCAGTGCTCCAGTTGACTCGCTATCTCGTCTCACTCTTTTGGTTGAAATACTAGGGACAAAATCATTGCCAGGATCGCTTGAGCTTATTTCGCATCTGCTCGAGACTCTCAACAAAGTCATTCAGTCAGTCTCATCCTCACAAGCGGATGTTAGCTACATTGAACAGCTATTGATGTCGGCAATAGAAAACACGGCAGCTAATATCGCGGTTTGTGATATTCCTATTATTTCGTTCCCTTTTAATTAAACGCTTCTCGAACAGGAAGCTCCCAATCTATCGCCGAGCACTATCCGATTGGATATTCTAGTTGAACTCATTCGCGGTATGTTCCCGTTAGTGTTCCCCCTTTTACAATTTTAACTCCTGAACCGCAGTGGCCGATAATCCTCAAACATTCCATCAAGCGCTACTGCTTATAGCAAGCTTGGCACGTCTGGCACCAGAATCTGTGCTCCATAATGTTATGCCCGTCTTTACGTTCATGGGCTCGAATGTATTCCACCGCGACGACACCTACAGTTTCCGCGTAGTCCAGCAGGTACGTCCCTTCCATTTCACGAACGATCGTACATGAGCTTACACCATACTAGACTATTGATGGAATTGTCCCCGTCATGGTTCATTCGCTCAAGCAAGCACACCCACAGTTAATTGATCTGTATATTGGCTCCCGAGAATTCATTCGTGTCTTCACGGATGCTGCTAATCATATCCCGCGTCATCGACGTAACAAGTTTGTTACTTTCTTTTACATTTAATCCGGGATTCTTACGCTTTTTATTTTATTTTAGTTTCTTCGCTCATCTTGTAGATGTCCTGGGCGTGAAGGACTTCTTGCCTCCCGTTTGCATGCTCCTTGTTGAGAAGGTTGCCAGTCGTGTTATTCGACAGACTGCAGACGATATACCAAGTTCCCTTGCCCTTCCGACTGCTCTATTGCATCATCAATCGCCAGCCACACAAATATCGGTCTGTATCTGTTCCTATCTATTGATCTAAGTCTCATTATATATATAGGCTCTCGTTGAAATATTAACTGAGGCGCAACGTCTAGTGTCCCGCGTCACCAATCCAGAAACGGAACAAATTACTTTCTTGGATGGAACGAAGTACAATAACTTCTGCCTATAACAACTGTCCATTCTAACTTTACACCTAATGTTTAGCGATACTGAACATGCAACCTCTCTTTCCTTGCTTATCAAGCGTCGAGCACAGGCCTTAGTTACCTTCGTAGGATATGCTCTGAAGAGCTCAACTCTCGAGACGACCGATGTTTCCGAGGAGAGAACGACGATCAATCCACTAGTCTCGCATCTCATTGCACTCGCTGTGCTTCCTAAAGGCACTAATAATGACGGAAAAGTTGGTGACATTGTTCAAGCTGCTCGGCTCGCTGTAAGCCGTGCGCTTGGCGTTATGTCGGCGGTTGATTTCGTCGATGCCGTACTTTCTATGCTGGAGACGGATGACAAGAACGTATGTGCACAGATTAGTTATAACCTTATCTCATTCTTAAAAAAATAACTGCAGGTTCAACTGGGCGCTCTGGAGCTTCTTGGTGATCGCCTTCCCCGAGTATCGGAGAAAGTCCGTCAGCAAACCTCACCAAAGGTCAACAAGATTATCAGTTCAATCCAGCGTATAATCCCTGTCAATGGAGAAGGGCCACTGGTACAGACTGCTTTCCGGGCTTTGGCTGCCATCGTCTCAACCATTTGTACCGGAGAGGAGAGCGTAGTGACCAGCATGATTCCGTCAGTAATGTCTGCAATCAAAACTGAAGGTCTCGCATCCGCTGCTCTGGGAGCCCTGCGACCGATGTCGTTCGTCATATTCATCTTCCTCTCTTGTATTCGTGGTTTATCAATATCCTTAGAACAAAGCTTGGCTCTCGTATTATCCCTTTCTTCCGAGAAATCATTTCGCAAATGGTTGTTATTGCGAGCAATGGAAACAATCGTGAGTCTATTATATCTCTATCTATCGTCTCGTACTCATCTATATCCAGTCCTGCTCGGCGATGCGCTGGCTGTTCTGCATGGCCTTCTTTCTTCAATACCCAATTTCTGGGGCTCTGGAGAGGTTAATCAGGTTGTTAACCTTTATATCAGCCATTATGTTCTCAGTACAGGTTCACCATCGTCTTCAATGTCTGCATTGATGAAAGCCGTTACAAAACGTATTCCAAGCAAAGTTCTTCTTCCTGCATTGGTGGAGCTGTGGTCTTCAACCATTACCTCTCATATCGTATGTTCTATCCCTATGGCTTTGGTCCATTCTTACAGTCCCGTAGAAGAGCCTTGTGGCATACTTTGAAGTTCTTACGCGTGCTTTACGCAATGCAGCACGGCCTATAGTGTTAGAACACCTACGCATTCTATTCAGAGTGTTCTTGGATGCTTTGGATATAATCAAGGTTTCAGCAACTGCCGTACGTTTTTTGTTTTCGTTTTGTTGTATCTGCCATGGTTTTAACATCTCACAGGGGGAATCCGAAGTTATATCGGCATTTAAGGAAATGGTTGTGAAACTCAATGAATCAGCCTTCCGGCCTCTTTTCCGAAGGTTGTACGATTGGGCATTTGCGAAAGATGACGGTAAGAGATATTAGAATTCTATTTGTACTGCGAGCTAAATTTTCTATGCAGTTGATAATGCTGCTAAGATCACATTTTGTCATCTTTACACCGGTCTGTTCGATTTTTTCAAGGTAGGCTTTGGTTAGTTCTGATGGTTAAAATAATAATTGAATGTTATCATTTTAGGGATTAATGAGCCCATACATGTCGATCTTGATCCTACCCTTCGTCGATGTATTGAAGAAATTTTCGAACTCAGCTACTGATGACTTACAACTATGGTCGAGTGTGATTGAGACGATTACCAGAAGCCTCACTTTCGATGATGGAGGTATGATCGATATTCATGCCTTTATTTCGCTGACTAATCCCACATTACAGCGTTCTGGCGAGATGACAAGCTAAGGCAAATTTCCACCCCCATACTGGAACAGGTCGAAGTGTGTGTTAGACTCAACTATATCGACGGAAAGTCCTGTCTGCAAGAATGCTTGAGTTCCCTCGTTGATACAATCACGGACGACATGCTTCTGAAAACGGTCAATCTTAATCTTTTAATGCATACCCGGTCGGAAGATGCAAGGCTGCGTCTTTATGCCCTAACGTGTTCTGAAGCCCTGTGGCGCACACATGGTGGAAAGCTTCTCGGTAAGTTACATCATAACTCGGCCGTATACAATAATCTCATTCAAGACTGTAGGTTTTGTGGCGGAGACAGCTACATTTATCGCAGAATGTAGTGAGGATGAAAATGACATGGTTGTAAGAGAGTCCTTTAGATTGAAGGATGCTGTAGAGAGTGTAGCAGGGAAAATAGATGGACTATGAAGTAGATAGTGACATGAGCCTATAAAATTAATATCATCAAGGGGTATATTATTATTCCGGATTGGTGGCATCTCCATCTTGTAGGACTTTTTCAATGGCCATACACTGAGAAAGCAACTGTATGATGACAGGCCGACCACACGCGTTGCTAATGAATGAGCTCTATGAAACGATCGTGAGTGGCTAAAGTGAATATGGAAAATTAGCATGACATACTTTAATGAGATCACTCGGATCCGGACGGGAGGAAACAGGTTCGGAGCATCGACGTA
>JASFCW010000007.1:14720-32453 GCA_036936985.1 Crucibulum cyathiforme
TGCATTCTTTTCCGACAAACGCGCTGTAAATACAGATCCACTTTCACCTTCAGCGATCTCCTGTAGGTCTAGATAATGATCACGAGGATCGACCGCTTCGTCGATGAAATCTTCCAAGGGTGCAACGACTTCCGAAAGCCATCCACGGTATCTCTGGAAGGGGGATAAAGGGGTCGTTCCAGGAGTTATCGTGGTGGGAGGTCCAGGGGGAGGGGAAGGAGCATCACTAATGACTATGGTAGGCCTACGAACTAGACCGGCTTCGTTAGCATCTCCATCCTCGTCGGACTCTTCTTCACCCTCAGCAGCCACGTTAAGCTTCTGCACACTTTCTGTGTTAGAAATCTTCACATGATGTGGCGCAGGAGAGAACGCTGCACTTGAAGGATCCGGAGAAGGTGCCCCGTCGAGATAGTACAGCAATGGTGAGTCCATTCCTGCTTCAGTTGTTGGTGTGGGATGGTCCAGAGACTGAGAACTCGATGAAGTAGAACCAGATGCTGATTCTTCCTCACTTCCAAAGTGTGAGCTCAGGGGAGAAGGTGGGTGTTTGGACTCGACATTCACGCTAGGCGGTGCTTGTCTTGACGAGAATGTTGAGCCATCAGGAGCCGAGCGGTAGGCGGCGTCGTATGCATCAGTTTCGTTTTCTTCCCTCTCTAGTGAACCTTCGAGGGTCGTGGGCGATTTGGACTTATCAATGACGTAGGCACCTGCGCGCCTTGCAATCGAGACATTCCGCACAATCGTCGTGGCCACCAATCCAGTCACCGTACTTGTTGATAAGGTTGAGGAGCTACTCCTGGACGAATCTCGATTGTTCCTCTCCCTCGTATCCTCGACATTCAAGAAACTTATATCATCCTCGTTGCGAGGTGGCACTATTTGTCGTGAATCTCCAGCAGGAACTCGTGCTTTGTTAACGTTGAGGCCCTTAGTAATTCCTAAGCGGTCGGCATCCGCATTGAATGGCAATATTGGAGAATATGATTCTGTAAGGGCAGCAGAATATATCTCATCGTCCCTTAGGTCATCTCTTCCAACAATGCCCTCCAGTTCACTCCATAGCGGTGAGGCAGCGGGTGATGCAACCTCGCTCCATTGAGGACTAGTTGGTGAATACCGCGCTGTGTTTGAGGGTTCTGCCCACCCAGTCTGCGGAGCAGGAGCATCATCTCCCTCAGAATTAGGCCGTTTTCCATTGGTCAATGCAATAGGAGGTATAGGTCGTGATGGAGGGGGTATTCTGCTTTGTTTGTCAGTCTTAGAAGTATACCGTTCTGGCGGTGAGGATGGATGCGCGCTTGAAATCGCACTGGCAGGAGCTGAATGCGGTGAAGGAAGTCTGGATTCCGTAGGTAAATCATCCATGAGACCGCCGGAGGATATACCTGATAATAGAGCTTCGCTCCACATTGATAAGTCTGTGCTATCAGAACTTTTGTGCAGAGATAATCGCGGAGGAAGAGCTGTTGCACGCTTTGCGCGAAGGGGAGTGCGTGAAGGGGAGACTTTCGACGCATCGCTGATGGCGGTTGTACGCGAAGACGTGGTATCAGTGCTTGCCTGTGGGTGGTGCAAAGCCTGTGTCCCGGATGAAGAAGCGGAGGCTGCATTCGTAGGAGTAGAATTCAACGCCTGAGCAAAGTTCTGAGATGCATTCGGAGGAGTTGTTGGCTTCTCTTTCCTATCTGCTACGTAAGAAGAAAGTGAAAGGCCATATGATGGTGGCGGAGAGTTAGGTGCTGGAGGAGACATGTTAGTGACGTGATACATCCGCTTTGGAGGTGTTGTAGAATCGGATGAGACAGGTGGAGGTGAATTGCCCATTCTTGACAGGCCTACGCTCCCTTGCTCTTGGCTACCTGTCAATAGACTTCCACTGCTGATATGTGAATCTGCAGATACGGACACAGACGAAGAAAGATAATGTGTCGATGAATCTCCAGGAGACGGTGGTCTGCGTCTAGGAGGCTGTATTCTGACGCTGTTGTTTGAGCTACCGCCTTTGGTTGAATGCAGTGATACAGACGAAGGTGTGGAGTGTAATGAAGGCACAGCGGGAACTGGTGAGGACTTTTGACGGGCCTTATTGATCGCTTTCATAGACGCATCCGAAATTTTGCGCGCGAGGGAAGTAGTACGTGGTTTGGGGTGCATCAGCACAGGCGGACCAGGTGGTGACGTACCAGTATTGTTGGTGGGCAGACTGATGTATGGGTTAGTGGATGCGGGTGACTCTGGACGGTCGGTGTAGAGATATTGAGATCCAGGGGAGCGAGTTCCAGTCGCGCGTCGGTTTTGAATGGCTGCAATTTCGTCTTCTGAGAAGCCCGCATCCGCTAACGATACGGCCCATGATGGAGGAAGACCGACATATCTGGAAAGGGAGAATAATCTTAGACGCACGAATTTTACTAGATAAAGAAGAACGAACCCTTCGTCGACGTGTATATTATGCTACAGTCATATGAGCATTTTATAATAACAATGACTAGATTGCCTCCCACCTGGAAGTTCCACGGCAACGAGATGCCGTCATCCTCTGCTGGAGGTGCTGGTTCTGCATCATCCACCAACGGCTCCTTCACGGGTGGAGATCGGGGACTACGCTTCCCAAACTTCAGAAAGCTCAGACCCTTGTCCTTCTTCTGTGTCTGCGTCTGCGATTGACCTTGCTGCCTTTGATCTGGTGGTGGTGACGATTTCATAGATGCAGCTGATGAGGCTAGAGACATCGTGGACTGATTCGGATCTGGAGAAGGAGAAGGACGACGTGGATACTGAAAGTTGGACTGCGGCGAGAGGGGCGAGTTCGGGGGAAGTGATTGGGAGTCTGGAGAGAGCGACGCGAATGATCTGTTCTGAAGATAGTACGGGTCTTTCGGAGGAAGAGGTGGAGGCTTCAGGTCCTTCGCCTTCTCTTTCGACCCGAATTTGAAGACCTTCATCGTCGAAAAGCGTGATGACTTCATACTGGAAAGATTGGTCGAAGACGTGCTGCTGCTGGCCATGATTTCGTCAAAAGCTAGCAGGAATCCAATAGCATTAGGGAGAAAGAACGACAGAGATCAGCCAGCTCGGGTCCACCGAGCGTTCCTCTGAGGTGGATGGTGGTGGCAGGGACGAGGAGGAGGTGAGGGACGTTGAGCTCGTTGTTGATGTCGGTGATCCGGGGAGTTGCTGTGCCAATTTGTAGTTGATTGCAATAGCCTTCGCCGCCAAACGACGTTGACCAGCTTGTATCCCTGGTCCGAACCAAAATCTCTCTCTCTCTCTCTCTCTCTCTCTCTCTCTCTTCCAACTCCTTTACCTCTTTTGTAGGGTGTTCTGGCGGGGTGCTGAGTGCTGGCAGTAATGGTATCTGGCACGGCGACCTGCTTCCTTTCAAAGTTTCAAGTGGAGGTTCAGTGACGCCCAAACTATTGCCTTTTTCGTCTCAAGCACTGTCCAGTGATACCAACGACCACTGCCTCCAACTGCCTCCATCTATCACCACGACGAGAATCATCGATGTCTCTGAAAAGGTGTCTATCAATACCGTGCATTCAACTCTGCTGAAATAGTGCTCTATGGTAGATCTTGCTCATGTGTGTTACGAATTTTAGACTTACCTTTGCAGTGGATTTCTGAGATCCTGATGTAACAATTCAACTCCGTTAATGGCCTTCTGGCGTCTCGAAAGGTGCGCCGCTGTGTTCACTTCCTTACTCATCCTTTTTGGCTCCGGATACTCACTGGTATTGACCATTCTGCTGGATATTGGTTTCCGATCATTAGTCCGTTCCGATGTTCTTGGAGGTACCCGCGTTTTCGAGTTAAAACCGGAACAGTTTCACCATTCTGTCTTCAATGGTGTTATTAAATCCTTTCAATAAACTTCGGGGAAAACAACGCCCGTTATCGATATGTTTTCCGGATCATACTCATGTCTATGCATCGATACATCGCAACTTGCGATGCGGGTCAACGTCACTGCGCGAAGGATCCTCGGCGTACTCGTTGCACGATTCATAGCGCTCAATTTTCATAATATTGTAGACGCCTCAAACTCGTGTCTAACTCCGGACCAGACGGGCCATTCTGATTAAGTATATAGTATCTCAGAGCATCGTACAGCCTCGACATACAAGCTTTTCTCGATCGTTTGTGGCCTATTGAATCGTAACACAAACCTTCAGTTTCGTGAAATGTTTCTTCTTTAAACATTTTTATTATCGATCAGAATGCCTGCTCTGTCATTTGATTTGATATCTTTTTAGATAACAGTTTATTGATATTTCTTGTTATGCCCTTGTGCTGTACACTCAGTTAGACGCATGTAAGTAATTTCTTCTAAGAAATACAGAGCTTGGGATGAGCCGCGCAATGCCTCACTTACATCCCGCGATGATTTAGATACCTGTGGCAGCAGTTGTCCGGCTCCCCGACCTTCGTTTTCGATATATTACGATGAGGACTATATGAATGCCATGTGCATACTTCAGTTACGAAATATCTGTTGCTTTTCGAGGCCCGCTATTGTTCCATTTACTCTGTAAACCTCGTTGACAGCGCTCCGATACAGGTTTGCTTCACCTCACGGCTTTAATCTCCGCCATAGCAGTTGACGATGAGGGTTTCGATTCTGTCGACTCCAGTGGAACAGGTAGGTGGGTCTTATTACACATTCCTTGGCGTTCGAATATAGGAAACCTTTTCGGCCAGCATGGATTTCGGACGTCATTGTAGGTTCTCGAATGAAATCCACAGGCTTCGCGTTCCAAGCCTAGAGTATACGTGCGATTTTAAAAAGCAATATGCATAATGCTAGCCAGTACATCGGACGCGATGATGGCGTCAGGTACGCCAGCTTGCCAATACTTTCCCTGTCATTTCAATTGAACGCCATTGTTATTTTTAGATACGCTCTTTGCCTTCAATTATGGCCGCGTTGTCACAGCAAAGATGAATATGAACGATGCGTGTCGGGAAAACAAAAGAATACTAATAGATACGCTGGATTTTCGACATCGGTTAAAAATAGGGTAAGATGATGCACGTGTTGCTGCCTTACTTCACTCCCTCCTACATAAAATCTGCTAATGATCCTACAGAAGAGACGGAAATGAGCTCGAAATTGTGTATCGTATGCAGGACGATAACTTCAGTAATCAAAATGCTTTCATCGGCGTCCACCAGGCAGTTCATCACGGAAACCAAATCCCAAGCGAAACGCTCTTCGCGAAGTGTAGCTATAGGAAATGTAAGTACAGTGAGACAAAAATAAATAGCAGAAATGTCAATTTGGTTTCTATTTACAGGAACTGATTGAGACTATCACACAGGATACAGGCGTGGTCATATTACGTTCGCGGTGCGTTCATCGAAGAGGAGATTTCCGATATGAAATGACCCGGCGGGCCAGGTATCAGAAACAGTACACCATGATCGCGGGATACTAATGAAGAAGAGAAGGATCAAGGAAGGGCGGGGATTAACCACGCGTGTAGGTGAAGACGTGCATCTCTCAGTCTGAGTAGACGATGCGAGGCTTAGCTATTTATCTAGCTGCCGGTCAAACAACCCGTAGCAATAGGCTGCTTCAGGACCGTTCTTTTTCAATCAAGCAGACTTGATTTTGTATAGGTCCTCGAAGACTTCTTCTAGAGTCATCACACACCAGATTTCTTGCTGGCTCCGAGGAGCGAAGGTCTAACGAATGCAACCTTTTGATCAGGGGCGTATCGGCATTGCTAGGGTCTGCAAAAGCAAAATCCATAAGGTACCGGTGTACGCTATTCTTGGTGCACCTCCGTAAGGAAGATATTGCTCTCTAAGGCTCCGAGGGTTGCTTTAGTCGTGCGTTTATTGGAGTCCATCGGACCGCTCCAATCGCATATAGCCCCAAAGGACATAGATGTCATATTTTTATCGCATGGATGTACAGCTTGATTTGAAGCGGGTTCATCGAGAGCACGACTCGCCGTTGGGGCTATTCGAATCGTGCGCCCAAAACGCGTCGTGAGCGCGTCGAAACCAATTAATGACAATGTCACAGCATCCCGTGATCTGTGAGAAACCCGTCACAGAGGGGAGTCGCGTCGGATCGCGCCTAAGTCCTGGGTTCACTACCTCGACCACAACGTTCAAGGGCTCTCTGCCAATCTTCCTCCGAATCAGTTTTCCACAACCTTCCTTGGCCTTTCAATTGCAGAATAAGCAATAATCACGGTTGCTGTTATTTGACATTATGAAGGCGGCGAACTCACTGACAATGATGGCCGCCAGCATGAAAATCAGTCCATGAATAGATACTTCTTGTTCAAGCCTGGAAGAAACTCCATCTAGACTGATATTCTCAAAATCTAGTGTCCAGCTTGGGTGATTCACTTTACAGAGCTCAAACTACCATTCTTCGGACCGGTTTCTCATTATTTGAGGTCTTTTTCAGCGGGACGTGACAAAATTTCCGAGCCATGCGCCAACAATCTCATCCAGAAATCGACTGTATGCTAAGTTTCTCCGACGACGTCGAAAACAGGAGGTTCACGACAGCAATTCATGTCCGTGCATTAAAGCTCGAACCATGCGCATCTTCCGCCACGTTAGTCAAACCTGGGACTATCTCAAGTTGTTAAGGTAGGGAAGACGCCACGTATAAAAGTCGAAGGTCATTCCGTGGTCTCCTTAAATTCGCCGTTGAGCCCAACCCTCCCTTAAACAACTTCTCTCCCTCTCTCTGCATATCTGTCCTCGATGATGACTGTTCGCACAGCATGCACCTGCCCACATGTGGAAAGCACTCATTTTCTCGTTCGCTGCGGATGCCCGAATGATCGAAGTGCCGACCATCCCATGTATCGCATGAACGACGCTTTTCATCGCGTATGGTGTTGCGAATGTTTAAACTTTTGTTACCAGCGGGAAAAATGCTTGGATGACTTGCCCGATGTTCAGGCGTGCTCCAACCGCTGTCTCTACGCTAAAACGCACAAACTTCGTTCAGTTTTCTGTTCCTTCGTCACCTGTGAGAGCCTTGACTTCTCCTATGCAACTACCGACTCATTGCGCATTAGTCCTTGTCGAGTTTCTGAAATCATGGGGACGTCAATGCTTCATACGTTTACGGCATCCAAAGTATTAGAATCCAGCGCCAAATAGCCAACATTTTTTCATAGATAGCGATACCTGCCCGCTTCTCCAGGGTCGACACAGGCCACTATTTCTGCAATCCCCGGCATATATTGTGCATCTCGCATCACTTTATGGACAGATTACGAACGTAGGAGGGCATCTCATAGATAACATCGCTCTGACATCTGCCGTATCTATCGCAGCGCAGCGTAATACATATCCCATGCATTAGGTACCCAGTAGTACTGTATGATAACACTCAAGTATCTTAAACACGAACATGCCTTCTGTACATAGGATCATATACACATACATGAATACATTTTTCTATTACATTTAAACGGACAAGTGCTTGTGATGTACTCATCGTTTGTCTAACCAACTATCGATAGTTCCGGAATGTAAGAATCAGAAATTTTGACGACGGGCTGCATGTTGTTATCCAAGTATAGTTGGTAACTATTTACATGCTAATGGTAGCATGTATCTTGGTAATAATATTCAAAACCTTATCATGCTCGACATGTACAATTATGTACGGGCGTTTTGTTTTTACCCACCCTCACGGAATGCTTTCATAAATCTTTTCACCCACGTTCCAACTTGCGCAGCCGAGCTGTCGTTGCCACAGATTTAATTAGGTTATGAAATACTGATCCCAAAACTAGCCGGGGAATCGCCACTTGAAGACATGTGTCTCTCGCCGTCCAGCCACACATAGAACTAAGAACGCGAAAGGTCGATGGTCTAGCGTAGGCCTGAATGAATCTAATGCATTCAAGTCTTGCGCTTTAGCTTTGGCTTCGGGAACTCTACGGGAGCATTCAGTACAGCTCTCTTTATCTTAGCGCCGCTGTCTGGAAGTCCGAGTCGAGTGCGTTCTCTTTCGCCCAATACAATAACTTTGCAACCTAGAGAGACACACATGAGACTATGTCAAGAATCGGGTAATTTAAGACAACTCACCCAGAGACTTAAAAAGCTGGTTGATTCTGTACAGCGATGATATATGAGACAGTGATAGAGTAAAAACAAACATGAAGCTCACTCTGTAATTTTCATGCCTAAGTCCTTGGCTATCACGGATGTATCAGTTGCGTAATTGTCGACCTTCAAACACAAGGCGAATATGTGCGTCAGGAGATTCGTTTGGGTAGCTGATGTCGATTGGTGACTAAATGAATCGAAGACCAGTGAAAAAATGCTAGCTAGACATAACTTTCCACACTATACCTTGTAGAGTCTCGAGCAGTCTCAGTGAACCTTGCGAGCAGACTGTCCACGATAATCCCAGGTACGCTTGCTAGTTTCTCATACACTTGATCTTTCGTTACTTCTTTGCGCGCAACCGTCTGTCGGAATGCAAGCATCGCTGAAATATAGAAGATAATTTTCCTAAAGATTGCTCAGATTTTCAAGTAACGTGCGATAGAGCAAATTACGAACATGTTTTTCTTCTTCGCCTTGCCTGTCTCGTGTGCCAGGGCTTTGACGTGCCATTTGAGCCATTCTGAGTAACGGAAAGGCAGAAGTGCGATACGCTCTCCATCGTTGGCGGCTTCATCGAATGCGCTGACTGATAAGGCCTTCCATTCTGCCTCTGCGATGATGTCCTGAAGTGGATAAACTTCCGCAGGATCAGTAGCAGTCGATGAGAAGGGAGGTATGAGCCTGTTGTTATCCGCTACCGTCTTTGCTTCGTCTAAGAGCAAAGTAGAAAAATATGAGTAGCAAAAAACAAACTAGGAAAGAGATGAGCAGACGCACCAGTTGACATCAGTCCTTGAGCTCCCTTGTCAATGCCATCCATCAAGTAGTCCATAACACCTTCCATGGCACTGACATCGACACGATTCCGCTCCTGGGCTTTAATGGCAGACTTTGCCTTCTTAGTACCGAAAGTATCTCCCAGAGTGGTCCGAGCTTCTCGATATTGTAAATTGGACGGAGCGGCAGATGAGGGTAGCGATTTTAGAGCTTTCACGGTATGAGTTAAAATATGCGGCGACTTGGGTACTGGTAGCAAAGATATTGACTCAGTCTTGCGGTTGTAAACTGCTAAGAGATAGCTAGCGGAAGGGTTAATAGATAGGCTAGGCATAGATAGATTCTCAACTCACTGACAACCGCCGTCCGCCACTTTCCTGCTCTCCTCCTCATTCGATACGAACTCAACGCTATCGGTTTCTCCGGCAAGGATAATTCCACGACCGTCTTCATTATCATCGTCTTCTTGGCTTTTTCCACCAGTTTTTAACTTCTTCCTCGCGTAGCATTTGAAGGGCGTGGCCGATGGAGCCTGGAGAGCAGGATAGCTTACTAACGGTGACAGAAACGTCTCAGAAATATTGCACACGGTGAGTTGAGAGAAAAGACGAACCAATTGTTGGTCCGATAGCTCCAGTGTTTGAGGTCGAAAGTTTGAACGCCAGGCTCTCCGCCGGAGTTGACTCCCGCCTTCTCTTTTTTGACACTTTTGCGGTCGACATGCACGTCCTCACCTGATCCTTGTTGTTCGCGACGACCGCTGGGAAACGGGGTAGAAGGAGATGGAGAACGTTTGAGCCACCGCTGCCCAATGGCGATATATGTGAGAGGTGTGATGAGAGTTGTGCTATAACAAATTTTACTTGTTACGTTGTTCATCTTCCGTGTTCTCAGCTACTACATGTACAGAAACTTGCTCTAAGCAAACCCTTCATTCCTTCAACTCTAATATCCTTTCCTTCGCTGTTGTTGGTTGTACTAATTTCTCTAGAATTTCCTCCTGTGGCCATTGTCGGTGGCGTGAGGTACGAAGGCCCTAGAACTCGGACAAGAAAAGTGGGCAGCCGCCGTGAACCCTTGGACGGACGGTGAACTGGCGTTCTATAGCTTGTGGAAGGTCCGCTATATACCATTATACATACGGAGTCATGTCGAAACTGCGCTCGGCGGCAAAGCAGAGCCAGAGCAGAACAGCGAGTGTGTCACCTCACAAGGCCGTGCAGAATTCTGACACTTTCCACCAACCACCACTCATGGACTTCGTCAAAGTCGACTATGCCGATGCTGCTCTTTCACGCTTACCTTCCACCTCGATCACGCCCACCATGGAGGTCAATGTCAAGCCTTCTCTTGACATTAAGCCTATGTTAGACGTGAAGCCAGACCTTGACGCCTCACCGTCACAGTCGCCCACGTTAGGCTCAGATATGCCACCACCTAAGTTCAAGTTGTCTCCTACACCCACACCCCCGCCTACGACGACGAATGGCACTAATTCTGCGACAATGACACCTCCACCATCTACACCCTCCATAAACTCCAAGAAAGCAGCAGCTACCGCACCGCCGCAGCTTATAGGTGACCTTCCGGTTGCTCGCGCACAAGCTTTGAGTACTTTCAGCGAGATCCCGGACAACAACTATCAGTACAAAACGTTGGGTCGTTCGAGAGAAGCCCTTGAGAGCATGACGTGTGATTGCACGTATGATCATGGTTAGTTCTGTTCATTTTGTAGATAGACGCTGTTCTGCGCCGTGCAGTACATCCAGCAAAGGACTTTTGTTCACGATGATAACTTGCATTATGAATTTCATAGGCGTAGATAATCCTGGACATGCTTGTGGGCCAGATTCAGACTGCATTAATAGGCTAACCCAGGTGGAATGCTTGCCTGACGACTGCCGCTGTCGGTCTTATTGTCAGAACCAGCGGTAAGCGCCCCTTGGGTACTTCTTAACGGACTATTTTCACCTTTCCGTCTAGATTTCAGCGCAAGGACTATGCCAACATCGACATTGTGCTGACCGAAAAGAAGGGCTTTGGGTTACGGGCAGAAGCGGATTTGCCTAGGTGCGTCTTCTGCATGTGCTGTACAATGTATCTAGTTTCAGATGATACTCTCTCAGAGATACTTTCATTTATGAGTATGTCGGCGATGTCGTCAACCCCATCTCTTTCAAGAAGCGAATGCGGGATTACGCACAAGAGGGCATTCAACATTTTTACTTCATGATGCTGCAGAAGGATGAGGTACGATTCGTTCAACTCTTTACCGCCCTTTCGGTATATCCTTGGACTGTGGATTCGCTAACTACTGATATAGTTCATCGATGCAACTAAGAATGGTGGAGTTGGTCGTTTTGCCAATCACAGCTGCAATCCCAACTGTTATGTAGCGAAGTGGACCGTGGGAGACTACGTGCGTATGGGCATCTTCACGAAGCGCAATATCAGAAAGCACGAAGAGTTGACATTTAACTACAACGTCGACCGATACGGGTTCGTTCGTTATGTGAACGCGGCATAAATCAGTACAACTTACACTCAATCCAGTCATCAAGCACAGGTATGTTATTGCGGCGAGCCGAACTGTGTAGGGTACATTGGAGGCAAAACGCAGACCGACATTGCGACCATGGATGACCTTTATCTTGACGGTGTGTTGCCTATATTTTGGTGTATTGTCCTTGCTTCTGATTCTTTACTACAGCTCTGGGTATTACGGATGAGGAGGACCTGATGGAACTGAAGGGGACTAAGAAGAAGAAGGGGAAGAAGATCGATGACCCCGACTTTATGGTGCGTTTAATTTACCATGTATAATGACTATAGCTGATTTACGCCATCCCTATCAGCCCACCCTCAAGGCAATTGTTGAGAAAGACGTTCCGAAGGTTGTACAAGCTATCCGTCAAACGCAAAGTCGGAAGGTTCTATCCAAACTTCTTACTCGTATCAAAGTTCGTGTTTTTATTCTTCTAGTATACATCTTGCTCAATACTTGCATAGATTACTGAAGATCAAGCGGCTTTGAGGCAGATAATGCGTCTGCGCGGATACAGCCTTATGACAAACGTCTTGCAAGACTATGCGTCCGATCTGGAGCTTGTCGCTTTGGTACGTTATGTGGCCCACTTGTTGTTTCTCTAATGCTGACACTTGTTCTAGGCTCTGGAATGCATGTCGACTTGGCCGCTTCTCAATCGAAATAAAGTCGAGGATTCGAAGGTGATAGTACCTGTTCAAGCATGTACTGCTTTGGGGAACGAAGCAGTGAAAACCTTAGCTCAGAACGTAAGGACCATCTACCTGTCAGGTGCATGCATCTATACTGACCGGAGGGGTTTAGCTGATTGACCACTGGGAAACATTACCACTTTATAACCGTATACCAAAGCGTCTAAAGCAGGTATGCAATCTATAGATTTATTTGTTAACTTTCGCCTTATTGTTTTTTATAGGATGTGGACGGGGAAGAAGTAACCGTGATACCACTTTATGATACTCCCGAACCTCCGTCTAAACGTTCGAAGTACGAGTTCGAGGGACCTAGTATAAGTATCACCCCACTTGGGACTACTGCCAATGCTACCTTCGAAGCTTCAGCGAAGCCTCGTGAATCAGAAGATGAAGCACGGGCCAAGGCAGTTGCAATACTTCGCGCGCGGGAAGCCCAAAATCGTCAGTCGATCCAGGCAATCATTGCGTCAGCAGCAGAAGCAGCAGTCGCCGAAGAGGCAGCGGCGATCGCAGCAGCAGCCATGGCGAAAGCTAAGGCTGAGGCTGCAGAGGAAAAGGCCGCACGTAGGAAGAACCGACCGCCCAAAAAAGTGCAGACCGCTGAAGAGAAAGAGGCAAATAAAGAGAAGAGACTGCTGAAGTTGGTTGGCGCGGTTGTGGTCAAGTGCATGTCGAAGTATTCCAAGTCAATGGATCATGACATATTCAAAAAGCATGCCAAGGAGGTGCGTCATTCGCTGGATTCAATTGGCGCTGCTTGCCTAATCTCAGTTACAGTTGACACAAATAATTGCGGACAAGGAGAAGAAATCATCTTCTTATAAAGAAGGTCGTTTGGACTCCCTCTCAGATGAGAAAATAGCCAAGATAAAGAAGTTTGCAAAAGAGTACATTGCAAAGATTATCCGAAGACTCGAGAAGTCTGGCCAACGGGCACGACCAACGACCCAGGCAACCCCATCGACATCGATGAATACCCCTAACTCTGCTGACGGTGATGGCGTTATGGAGACAGAGATGACTGTGGAGGAGGCTATGGGTATGGATGCTGATTCTGGGAGCGACGGGGAGGGCGACGACGATGACAGAGATACCAGTGGAAAAGGACAAGCTCGAATCGCGGATAGCTCTCCGTCAGAGATGACAGTGTCGACGGATATGGCGAATGAGCCAATGGATATTTCAGAATCACACGAGCAGGCTCTACTCCCTGCTGATCCCCGACGGCGGCCTTCTACGGATGAGCTTGCTAACTGAGACGTTCTTGTCATTATGTACTTATTCATATACATGCTTAATGGGATTTACTTGGGCTTTACGAGAGTCATTTTTAACGTTTGTCTGTAAGGGTGTACTAATTGCGGCTGGTCGTATCATTTGAACCCGCCGCAGAGAAGGACTGGCGACATTCTATCATTACAACCGAAATAGTATACTACTGTATATAGATGTTACACGACAAGGTACGTATATGATACAAGGGGAATCGTATGTATGGTACAAGATAAAAGATACCTAGGACCTATGTATAGTACAGGTATATGAACGATGGTATTATATGTATAGTATCTAATATCTACGAAAGAAAATCGATTTCATCTCGCTCTTCATCCATAACAGTAGGCTGAGGCTTCTTCACAATCTTCAAGACACTTGCTGGGGGCCTTTTGGATGATTTCGCAGGTACCTATGGATTGTCAGTATGAAGCTCATTTGACGGTCAATGATTGGATACCAACCTTCTTCGCGGGAGGCTCTGCAGCAGATGAGCTATCTTTCGTTTTCCTACATCAATATACAATCAGTTGGAGTAGACTATTAGAGCCAAGGGAACATACCGTTTCGCAGAAGGCTCCCTATCGACTGGTGCCTCTAGAGCGTTAGTTCCAACTGCTTTCTTCGTAGGTTTTGAAGGAGCTTTTCGAGTCTTTTTCGCTGGCGGGCCATCGACCTCCACTGTGTTCTTGCTACGCTTTTGAGGCTTAGACGTAGTGTCACCGACTGCAGCGTCATCCTCTTCGACTACCCAAGCGCGTTTCTTAGAAGATGCCTTAGGAACTAAAGGGCCCTCCTCGCAAGCCGAAGGAGGTTCAGGATCATCAATGACTCTCGTCTTGTTCGTGTAAGCCTTAGAACGCCTCTCAACTGTGGTTGTGGCCTTGGTCATACGTAACGACACGCCGTCATCAACGCCATCCTGCGACTTATTATTGGCTTTGGGCCGTTTCCGCATAGGTGGTGGCTCGACTTCTGGTTTTTCAGTTTCGTCATTGTCTACAGGATCAAGCTCTCGAGCGCGTTTCTTCGAAACAATCGGAGGAACAGCGGTTGCCTTGCCTTTCCCCTTCGTGGTCGTTTCAGATTCCTTAATGGGTTCATGCGCTGCTGTGGACGTCTCCTTTGCTGAAGTACATGTGACACTAGACTTCATCTTCGGCCCTGATGGTTTTGATAATATGCTAGGTTCCATAACCTCATCGATATCTGAGAGTTCTGTATATATCTTTGCGGGTTTAGTTGAGTGTTTTAGGCGCCGTTTAGTTGAGCTCAAAACGCTTTCTTCTGGGATATCCGCGGGAGGCAGCATTTTCTTTCGTCCGCGCTTAGGTTTGACTGGTGGGTCTTCTGGACGAAATTGAAGGGCACTCAGAGGCAGCTGCACGACAACCTATTGCGAACATACCTTCAAGTATTATCTCTTTCGACTTTCCCTTCCCATTTGTATGTACCTCGCTGTTTGAGGGGCTTCTCACGTCGTCTGCACTATCTTGCCTAGCTGCGGCTTTCGATGATGACGACGCCGTTGATTTAGACTTGGTAGACGGTTTGCTGGGTGTTTTAGCTTTAGCCTTGGTATTATTTTGAGCCTTTCTTTCTGCCTTCCTATCCACTTCCTGCGTATCTCCTTGCTCAGGTTCATCATCATTCTCAAATATCGACGCAGGCTTCTCTTTGGGCGGTCTCCCTCGTCGCTTTTTCTCTGGGTTCGATGTTTTCTCAGAAACTACAAGTATAAATTGACATATAAGTCTGAAGATATTTGGTGTAAAACCAAACGGGCCTCACATTTCAACTTCGCTTTCAGTTTTGCGCGCGAAGGCTTGGGTTCAACGGAGAGTTTTGATCCAGTATCTGCAAGAGGAGAGGGACCTGTTGTTCAATGAGATAAAAAATATGATAATTCGAACATAACTCACCAGCAACGGGTTGTAAACCAGCGCTTCCTAATTTTTCTTTTCTGGCTTGCTTACGGGGTGAAGTTCTTCGCAATGGAGTGTCTTCTTCAACCTCTGCTCCTTTTGCCACATCCTTCTTGACGGTTTCTAGCCGCTTTCCTTTGCTTTTCTGGGGCGAAATTGATGTACTTCGACTACGTACTTTCTTCGGTGACCGACCAGCAGGCGCTCTCCCGAGAAGAATGTCTACAAGAGTATTTCTATTTGTTGGAACGAAGATACTGAACGTATATGAAGGAATATTTAGGATCGAAACGAAGAATTAATGGAGCCTCTACGCACCCACCACGGTCCCTAAACCGTGCTTGTTGACGTTGCAATCTTTGCGTACGGCTTTCCTCTACTTCTACAGCAGATTTTGGTCCGGAAAATGTGGGCTTGTCGGAAGTCAGTGGTGGTCCTGCAGGAACAGCCATTGTGAACAAATGCACGCTGCTATAAGAGTCGGATATATAATGCAGTAGCTAAACAGTGTAGCTGTTTTGCAAGTTGCCTGCTGAGTACTTAAATATTGAGTACTGAGCAGTGAGCACTCCCCAGCTGGGCACGTCAGATTCAAAGATTTCCTCACCACGCTGCATTGAGTAGACTTATTTACGTATGTTTGTATCTGCATCGAACGCGATCACGTGTGTACACCAAACTTCAAAGTGTAACGATTTGTCCCGAGTCCGGATCCGGGTCCATGATCCGAGACTAATTATGCTTGTTGAAATATGCATCCGACCTGAAGCATACGGTGCTGAGTAGGTATCGTAAGTTGTATATGCTGACGGATTCTGTATTCATGAACCTTACATCATTATTTAAGCAAATCGATTTCTACAGGTTTCTCAACCTAGAAAACCCGAAGAAACTGATGGAAAACTGACGGAATTACAAAACCTGTAGACTTGGGAGACCTATGTCCAAGTTTTTCCACAAAACCATGTCAAATAAGATGGTACAAAGACTAATGAAGCCAATAGAAATCGGGGAAACTCACAGAAACCATGCTTCAATTGTATTTTTATTAACTATTTCATTGACCATCATGCTCATGAATGTTTAGCTAGTTATTAAATACAATAAATTTCATTTGCAAATTAGTATTTAGTAGGAGTTTCCTAGTTTCTGAGTCTTGTTGTTTCTTGAAACCCAGGAACCCATGAAAATGATAGAAAACCCAGAGACTAAAATGCCGTAATGCCGATGCTATGTGAAATTTTTATGCTCGCCGAACATGAAAGAAGAAATTTCGTTATGTAAAGGTGCACAATGCTAGCATTATGTATACTTATCATCATGAAAAACCGAATGCCACAGCTAGTAGGAGCCAATACGAGGATATGCTAACTCGTCAAGACCACCTTAAAATGTGATACACTAAAGCTTATTTCAGCCTCATACCGATCATAGTGAGAGGAGCAGACCTTTATTTGCCACCCGCACTCATCGGAGTCACCGGAGTCATTGGCGCTTCCTCCTTGACTCCATGGAATATATTACATATCGTGAAACCGAGGGGCACAGAAAATGCCAAACCCGCAAGAACTGTTACGGTGATACTAACTGCCTTCGACTCTTGTTTCCAGATGAAGATAACTACTGTGACTAGCGTGCACGAGATACCTAGCAGCGTGCAAAAGGCCCCTAGTATGATGAATGTGAATTACAGAATGTGCCAGTAATACGGGCGAAGACATCTTCAACTTACAGGACCACATGATGGGGTGCCAGAATCTTCCTATCTTATATCGCTTGAGCATTTGGCCTGACGTTTCCTTTATACGAGGCCCGCCCGTCATCTGGCCACCAGCATCGTATATAAAAGTGAGCTCCCCCAACCTATCAATCAAGAAAAAAGTGCTTGTTGTTGCACTGATATTGAAAAATAGAGAGAGATAGCAGAAAATTAACACTGCTTCTGCTGAAGCAGAGGAATCCGTGCCTAAACTAGTTTTAAAATTTCCGAGTAGCTGAGCTGCTGTGGCTGCGAGAAGCGCCGACTAAAATAAAATGATTTCTTTAGGTTCATAAGTGAAGTGGAAACATCCAGAACGCACAACCACTGCTCCGCTTTGGAGCGTCTGGAGCCAACCATCTTGTAATGATTTAACGACTGTTGGAAGGATATCTGATGATAGAGGAGCATCATCCGGACGGCTGATACAATAATAGTCTACAGAGAGAATGGAGCAAATAGCTTACCACCTGGCATGTTGAGAGATTCGTGAATGGCGTAGAAGTAGTTCGGTGAAGGAAACTCCGCGAGTGTGACAAAGAAAGATCAGGAAGTTGAGAACGACATACTCGAGTCAGTTCAGCACGTGCATTGCAGGCAGGCGATCTTGTACTCGATCACCAGTCACATTCGCTACATGTACAGATTCAG
>JASFCW010000008.1:0-31506 GCA_036936985.1 Crucibulum cyathiforme
GCTGCAGCTTCTTCTATGAGGCTCGACACGAGGATACAGACAATGAGTTGCAACACAATATTGATAATTGGGCTGATTGTGCATGTTGCGAGCACATTAGATGTGCTAAGCTTACCACTGAGCTTGAGCTCACATTCCAGAATACTGTTAACTATTTAGTTGACTCAGAGGAAGGAGAGTTACAGATCTATGTTCTGCACCACCTGGTCAAGCTGGGGAAGGTATGGTTCTTATGCTTCAGTAAATGCCACCAGCTCAAGGGCTCTCCAACAGGCCATTGAAGCATCAAGTATTGCCAACAATGCTTATTTCCATTCTCATGATGTGCTGGAAGAAGAATTTGATAACATCCTTTCAAATAATATTGCTGTAAGCCCTAAACAGCTGCATTTCTTGGGATTTTTCACTGCACTCAAAGACCCATTCCCCAAAGGTAGTGGCATAGAGTGTTTGCTAGGTGTAATGACAGAGCATTTGAGACATGGCTGCTTCAATTTAGATGGTGTTCTCTATTACTTGACATCCTATGGCACTGATGCCCCAACAGGCACCTTCAAAACAACTGATTTTCTCTCCTTCCTTCTGAACAAGATTATATTGACTTGGCTGCTTATCATTCTAAGTTATTTATTTGTTGCCTTCAAATCATAATGGTGTGAAAAGGAATTATGATTCCATCTCTCCTACTACAGAGTGAGTAGTTGTATTATACATTTACCTCTGAAAGCTGATATTTTTGACTTGTTGAGAATGCTGGAATCAACAACAATTGCATATGCAAGAAACAACTGGGCATACCATCTGTATAGGTCTGAATATAGCAAATTGGCAGCCTTGTATGAAAACTATTTGGATGACCTCTAGCAACCATTCCTAGGAATACAGTTCTGGATCTCTAATGAAACACTCTTATATTCCAACTAGTTGGAATGATACAAGTGATTTGGCACACCAGCTGTGCTTTATATAAGCACAATGCCTTGCAAGAATTATACATTTCTATATTTGCATGTGGCAATATGAGTTAATATGCAGCTCATCCACAGATTACAGCTAACAAAAAGATGCAAGGCCACTCCCAAGGGGGTTCCCAGATTGGAAATTCTCATATATGGTAAGTAGGTAGGTTCAGCCATCAGGCTGCTTAAAAAAAAATATGACATCAAAATTTTTGGTGCTTTTCAAGCTCATTTTTGACAATTTTGAGCTGTAATTGGGTGCTCTGATTGCTTTACAACCTCCAAGGCATATGTATCCATGCTTGGCAGATGTAAACAGTGCTATGTGCCAACATGCATGAAGAGAAACACACACAGACATCAAATAAGAATGTTGCAGGGTTGAAAGTTATTATCTCTGAAGCTCACAGTTCCCAAATGGTATTGAGGTAAACAATAGATTTATTATTCAGACTACCAACTAATGTTTTTAAAGCACTTATTCAGAGAGGAGGTGGTGACATTAACCTACTACTCCAGTGAAGGATCCCAATATTCAGATGGAAATAAAGATACTGACATTAACTCAGATGATGAACTTCAAGTTGCTGACAATAGTTCAGATGCAGTGATTGATCAGAGGATGGTGTTAGATTCAAGCAATGAGAACTGCTATGAGATCAATAATAATCTAGGGGTGGCTCAATTGGTGCAGAAGATGCTGGAATGGACTCACTGAGTGCAAGACCTGAGGATGAGAGTAGGCTTGCAGTTGAAAGGGTGGAGCTCAAAAATCAGGGTGAGTATGACAAGGACTGCATTAACAACAACAATAGTGATCAAAAAAATATGAACTCATGCACCGACAGCACTAACCTTCTAGATACAACAGCTTCAGTGACCCTCTCCAGCTCTTTGACTAATCTGGCCACTGCTCCACCTGCAAGCAATGATCTGAATCCAACAAAAACTAATGACAACCATGAAAATGAAAATCCATCCACAGTTGACAGCCTCAAAATGCAAGTCAGCCATAAATAAAAACACGGGATTTACATGCACTTCTCACAGGATTTATTTGTGGAAGCATTGTAGCAGAGGAGTAAATCATGCAGAAGTGTCAGTCTCTCCACAGTGAGCACTCCAGAATATATTTGGGTTGTATGTGGTTGCTACAATACCTCCTACTACAATCCCAAAAAAGTTATGCTATATTCCTCAAGAGCAGAAGCAGCTCGTTATCTCTATAACTGTCTGTGGCATGTCCAGGCCCAATATTGAAAAAAATGAAAGATGGTGGAAGATTGAGGAGTAGATATGGTGCTAAAGGTGGGTCCCAAAATTGAAGCCACTGCTGCTTGTGTCAGCCTCCCAAATGTGGTTGCTTGCACAAGCTTGGGTGCGCACTGTGGAAATCTTGTAATGGCCTCACATTTTTTTTGTTAGCTGTAATTTATGGAATATTAAATTTCATTGAATCCTACCTACAGTCAGGAATTCTGACTACAGGCAAAATACATATACAGTCATAGGAAGTGACCATTGACTGATCACCACCACATGGGATCTCATTGTTCCAGGCCAAGATGACCACATTAAGCTGAAATGTAATTAGAGAAGGAGGAACATATCATTCCCATAGTAGCATGTCCACCTCCACTACTGCTAGGCACCTCAGAGTGACATAGAACATGCATATACTGAGGTGTGAAGCGACAAAGATGAAAGAACTTGTTGGTGCCTGAAGACCATATACACTCTGTGCTCTGGTGCATGAATGCTCAACAAGCTCGTGCCCAATACTTAAGCACCCACCATGACCATGGCTAGTGTTTTAAAAGCACTAACATGAACAGCCAATGAAGTGATTGACGGTGCTCTCTCTGAAAGCTCCAGGGTAAACTGAGATTAACGGTAGCAGCACAGCTAGCTAACCAGCTACTGCTGCAGTCTTCCTCACTACTTGAGCAGGGGGAATGGGACAGAGGAAGATGATGATAGAATGGAGAAGTGTGACCTTGACAGGCACAAAGCATTTCACTGCAACGAGTGAGATGAGCTTGGCATGTTCCATCACGACGAGCATGCCAATCTCCAGAGCAAGGTCAGACATGTGCCACACAATGAGTATGACGGCATCCTTGGTGAAGCCATGATACACTCCAAGACAGGCACTACACCATCCATCTTGACAAGAAGAGCACCTAGCATTGTGAGCATCATGATAACTGGTCACAGTACAACCACAATAATCAGCTAAACACTGTTGACAAGCATGTACCACATACCAGTATTGTCGACAAACACTCCATCACTGCCAAGAAACAAAGCACCGACAAGTGGATCAGGAGAGAAACCAGGAAGGGAGTAAGGACAAATGGGGGTGAAAGCAACACTTACCTTACACTAGTGTACTCGACCCCACTTCTCCTTTAATGGCAGGTGTATGTGTTACTGACAGACATTCCAATATGAACACAACAGAAGGAGAGCTACAGCTTGGGAGGATTAGCAAGACATCAATAAAATGAGAAGTGGTAAAGGGATGAAGGAATGAAGGTGGGTAAGAAGAGGAAGGAGAACGAGAGCACACAGACTTCCTCATCCCCATGATCATGACACAAGAAACCAATAGTGCCAGCTGGTTCCGGACCATCCTAACCATCTCAGCCCACCAAGTCACTCAGTGAATACCAATGACCAAGGCATGCCCAAGGTCCAAGGAACCTAGAGCAGCACCCAGCACGCAATACCCAGCATCGGGCAAGCAGTGACAGGCACATCTCGCAAATGCCATCCAGAGTACACTCTGGGTGGTGACTATTTTGCATGTTGAAAAATGGTTTGCAAAATTGTATGCAAATTGTTTAAATTTTGTAACCCATTTTACAATATACAAAATTCAAATCAAAATATTTAATCTTATATATTGCAAAATTAATTCAATATGTAAACTTTTGATTGGATATTGCACAATACAAAATTTCTAATTTTAGAACACATTTTGTAGTACGCAAGATTTAATGAAAAGTTTGACTATTGTTCCAATTTTGACATGTGCAAAATGACCTATTTTGGATGTCATTTTGTCTAATGCAAAATATGTCTCAAAAGCTCACATTTTGCCTATGAGAAAAAGTTTCATTTTGCCGAAAGATTTTGCATAAGACAAAATGTCTCATTTTGCAATTAAATTTTGACTTGAGCGAAATGAAATCAAAATTAGAAAATTTGCCTATTGCAAAACCCATCATACACCAAGCACCCACTACAAGGGGCAATGGGTGCACCCTCAAGCATCAGTTAGATAAAGTATGCCCCATTTCCAGTGTCAATGTTTTTATTTGAAGGAGTAGTCAAAAATACACAATATAAAAATGTAATAGATAGTACAAAACATACCTAATGGAGGAGTGTAGAAGTGAATACGAGTGTGTAACTCCTACTGCCAAGAGTATAGCTTCATTGATTATAGCTACCACTCTCCAGCATATAGTTTTTGGATGGAAGTTAGAGCAGTGACCTGAAGTCAGAAATGTCCAAGAGGCATATTCCTGCTGAGTACGGCTGCTGAAGTTGCTGTTGGGGAGGCATGGGTTGGGATATCACCTTGGACTCCTTATCCTTTGTAGGATGACGAGACTTAAGATGATCCCAGTTGCCTTCTTGCTTGACAGAGTGGTTGGCCTCATGTGGAGGAGGGTAGATGCAAGGGGGATGTTCCAAAATACCAGAGCTGGATTGTACGGATCCTACAACCTGGTGCCACTGGGGAGGATACCCCTGGAAGGTGGTAGCCAGAGCTGATAGCGTGCTTTGACCGCATCCTTTGTAAACCCCAAGCCCCCTTGCATATGACAATATGTGGGGTGTGGATCCACTGGACACTGGTCAAAGCACTGAGCATGAGGTGTGTGCCATGACCTTTGGTGCACCTGTGAGGATCAGATCAGTAGCTTGGTTATTGCACACTAATATCACACACAATAAGCTTCCAATGCTGCTCAGAAGCAACAAGGCAGATGTACACAGGTAGTCCAAGAGCCACAAAAAGGACTCCAGGAGATGAATGTGCCTCTATATCCAAGATATGAGGCGATGCTTGCAGCAACACAAGGTAAGTGTGGTGATGATCATCGCTGCATGTTTCGTAACCCCCAGCTGCTTATTTGATAGGATATCCATAATCGGTGGTGGGAGGTATCTGTAATCCTGTAATAACATCAGCAAATGAATGAGAATGTAGGTGTAGCAACATACAGGCAATATCCCCACTAAAAATATTCTTTACAAATCCTTCTCCAAGCACGGAGATTGTGGTGGTGGTTCCCACAGGAATGTTGTAGAACATCCTGGTGCAAGGTGGATGACACAAGTAAATTAAAAGCGCAAATATCCTTGAGTTGAAAATGTACATTTCTTGGGGAACAGAAGTTGATTTACAACGATGTTATGTCTGTCAATCACATAGTCAGTTCTTGAACCAGTTGTTCTGTCTCGTACAGTGACAAGAACTCTGAGATCCAGCCACAGATGAAGGTGGTCTTTTCTTGGAGCATAGTAGGTTTGAGCATCTAGATATATATGCTGCCAAGAAATTCACTTACTGGATCCTTGAACTACGTGTTCACCTCTGTGATCACAGTGTGTGATCTAGCTTTGCCCCCCATCAGACTTGATATCCAGAGGGCTTGAGCATCACAAACACAAATATCCATTGATGCATGCACCTGACTTATCATGGGCCCAAATCTTGACCCAAGAGAGAATAGGGGCATCACCGCCCATTGGTATAGGCATCCCCAACTCACTCAACACATCCACCCTGCTATATGTAGGTGCGGAGTGCTTGGAATAGCGCAGTGGTAGTGTTGCCTCATTGTCATCACTCATTATCGGGCTTCCAGCCTCTAATGTGGATCTCACTGCTGGGTCAAGGACTACAAGGCTGGACCTGGCACCTGCTGTGGCTGCTGCTTGTGAACCTTATCGCGTCAGCTGCTTTGTTCCCCCTTCTGAACAAAACGAAGGTCAAGAATTGGCAACAAGAAAGGGAAGACCATCACGCATCCATATCCCTTCTCCCATTGTTACCCATCTGTTGTATACACCATTTCCAGCTGCTGATTCGGCTTACAGTTCAAGCCTACCTCTGCTTCCTTCAACATTGCTCATTGTTCGACAGTGATGCTCCTCAATGATGAGGAGGATGAGTTTGGTGCCATTGCCGAATTGCTTGAGTTGGATGAAGAGGTAGGTGAGGAAGAGCCGGTGGAGGCAGCAGACATCCTCCATGTCACAAGCAAGCAGGAGGAGGTGTGGGTATGTTCTGTCGAGGACAGGGTGATGGTAGCGTCAGATGGAGAGGATGGGGTGGGGACAACAGTACTGTTTCGTTCTCTCTGCCTTGTACTTGTCCTTGTACTCTTACTCCCATTCTGTGAATGCTCTCTTTGCGGCTCAGATTCACGCTTGTCGTAGGAAGGTGCTTTTGGGAGATCCCATAAAACACTGCTTATCGAGGTGAGGTGGTTATCATGATAGTGAACAAAAGAGTAGAAGACATAGAATACAATTGAGGAGGCGATGCACAAGCGTGTTTGGCCCAGCCCCTGCTTCCAAACACAATCACCAAGCTTTTGTCTCATGTCGCGTGATGCACCCAACAGATCTGAGTAGCATCGCCTGGTTGTAAGTAATAATACAACACACTGCCAAGGTTTAAATGGCCTTTTCCTTTTCTAAGAACTCATATTGGGTGTGCATGCACACACAGTAAAACGATTAGTAACTGTAGTAAGAACAAAGAAAATCACTTCTTAACAAATATGTCACACATCTTAATAGTTAGTCCTCATGCAGGAGCGCATGGATTCAAATTACAATTGTAAGATCTCAATACATACAGGTACAATATGTCTAATGTGCTCATAGAGATATTAAATCTGGCATTGCGATGCTATAAAGCTCCTAGATAAGCTTTCTACCTGTGTAATGAAAGAACGCATTTTTCAACCTCCCCACATAAGATCCCTCCACTTCGATGCTGGAAAGGGACCATGTGTGTTTGGCCTGTCAATTTTGTCAATCTCATGTACCCTATCAATAAATCCTTGTTCGTGGAACGGAGTCCAATGCCCATAGCTTTCAAATTGTGATTCATAATGTGAAACACTTGGAAACCAGGAAAATATAGTTGGATGAGGAGATTTATCTATAATACAATACAATTAGACTAGAATATCTCTGGAAGAAGAAACTCACCATCATATACCATATAAGTGCTGAAAATTGCATGAAGTTCATTTGGAGTGAGTGCATCATCAAAATATAGCTGCCCAGTTACTTTATTGATGGCAACAAACATACTCTCTTCGCATGATTGCCATCCCAGAGGTCCATCAAAGACTGACTCAAACTTGCTGAATGGAACTGACAGTTGCCATACAAAACCACTGCGAAGTAATGCAGCTTGAGCTCTGGGATGTCGAAGCATTTCAGCTCGTTGATGAGCATATACATCATAATCCTTTTGTGTAAAGGTATAGTCCTTGAATCTGATAGGCACATAACTATGCAGAGGACGCATCCTGGGTGCTGTAGGTGAGCCTTCATGAAGTAGGAGTGTTCGAAATGGTATACCATTTTGGAGCAGATGTGTTGCTATGCCCACCTCATCTAGTGACTCATGCATGCGACAAACAACCAAAGCATGGAAAGCACTCAGGACACCCAGTTTCCATGAAGCAGTGGCCTTATTACCAAAGTCAAACATATACATTTCCTTAGTGGCCATTGATGTGGGTTTACCAATTTTACCTTTCACAGTAATACTATACTGCAAGATCTGAATGCAAGACAAGCAAAACAGGAAAGAGCCTGATAATGGATGTGAAAGATCAAGATTCAAGTAAATCAATGGTGGCATTTCCTTAGCACAAAGTTTGTCAACAAAATCTATCACCATTCTAGCCAAAGGACTTTTCATAAATGGCCTAAGTGCATCAAATTTCAAAAAGCCGAGCAGACAAAGAGTAGTAAGACAATCCTCTTCTGAATAGTCAACCATAGTGACAGAATGAGTTGGAAGAGGTGATGGTGCTATAAACCCAAAATACAATATGAGTTCATGTATTAAGGTTCCCTAGGTTGAAACGTCACTGTTCTTCCATGGCTATCGGATGCTGCAGTGGGATGATGGGGAGAGAAACAGCTTCAGCTTCAATGTCTTGAGAGGAGACCAGAAATGATGGTGCTGTTTGTACTGTAGCACTAGCTATGCAGGCACCATAATCTTCCTCAGTGTTTATACCACAGTTATCAACATCCATAACTTGGGCATGCATATCTTCCAGGTCATAGTCACTCTCATCATCACTCTCATCACCAGATGTTCTAAACACTTCACTACAGTCCCATTTGTTGTGAAATGCATTATAGACCCATCCACTTTCACCATAGAATTCAAAGATTCTATTGTGATCAGCTTTATACACAAGAACACACTCCAGGCAATCCAGGTTTGCATATCCTGTGATCCATTCATAGATGGTAGTTTTCTTTGTTGGAGGCTTCTTCATTCTATTAAGTCGTGTTTGTCATTCAGAAGGGGTTTCTGTTGCTAACTTTGCCTGGTCTTCCTTTTCCCATTGCGCAAGGAATTCCTTCGGTGAGAGATACGAGTCTTTTTCGGACTGTGGTGCTAGTGGGGACTCAGATGAAACAGCCATAGACTGTGGTGCTAGTGGGGGTTCTGATGAAATAGCCATAGACTGCATGGATGGTTGAGAAAAAAATGTTGTTTGCATAAGTTGCATCTGGTATGAAAGAGGGGCAAGCTTTTGAAGACATGGATTGGATGCTTCAGATTTTCCCCAGCAATACCATACAGGAACATTGTATTTTAGAAATCACACTACAGTGGGCTGGTCAGGTTCTGTCTCCTGTAATCGAAGAAATGTACCAACATGATTGGTATTTAACTCAAATGAGCATATTTCCGATCCACAAAGCATGTCTAACCAAGTAGAATCAAATTTTCCGCTATCATGTAGTGACCGAATCCACTCTGGCAGTGCTGTATAACTAAGATGACAGGTTCTCTGGAACCTAGTCTCCCCACAAGCAATCATAAATGAAAGTAGTCCCATCTAGAGTATAAACCAGTCCCTGGAAGCTTGTGTATGATTACAGGCCTCCTTATAATGTTGGAATGAATATGTATAGCTGAAAGCCCAGGGAGAGAAGGGAAGGACTGCCAAGCAGGATTTTGAGTGAAATTGGTATGAACTCCGTATCATCTATGTCGAATCTAGAGGAACCTTGCATTTCAACAGCATCTGATGCCCTTGATGAACAACATGTAGAATAAGAGCTATTAATGGCAGTCAGCATATACACTTGGGGTAGCAGTATTAACACTCACATATTCATTTAAACCAAAGAATGAGCTCTTTTAAGAAAATTAAACCCCCAAATAGTTTGAACAATAATACTAGTCACGGAGAGGGGTAGAAATGAGGCTGCTTTTGGGAGATCCCACAAACCAGTTTCAAATCTCCCGGTAGGCAGGAAGGATGAGGGGATAGACAGGAATAGACACATTTATGATAGTTGATGGTATAGAGCTGTAAAGCTAATCAACAGCCGCTTTTGGGAGATCCCAGAAAGCAGATTATAGGAGAGAGTAGAATGGAGGCGATGACAGTTAGTGGTGGAACTTGGAAGCAAACAATGATGGGTGCCGTTAAATTTCAGTGGGAGATGCCAATTGTGGCTGTGTAATCAAATGCTGAGCACATTGCTAGGAGCCGACATGAGGGAGATTGTACATATTCATGCTGATTTCCTGTTGGGTGGCGAGAGGTCTCCCAAATGAAATATGAAATCTTAATGATGTACAATAAACAAATAATAGGTGTCCAGTTTATAGACAGTGTGTGCAATACTATCTTAGTCAAGCATATTCAAGTCTATCTCCTCAAACTCTTCAGAATCTTCATTGTCGTCAATAGCTATCAATTTGTGTCTATAAGATGGTAACACGGTGTACCCTGGATGTGTGTACGTTGAGTGTGAGCACAAATACTTCACTTCTGAAGCAGTGGGGTGTACGGCTGTAGTATGACCTTGGGATAGACTCTGCTCTAACCTTTTCTGTAGCTGCGAATTAATATTTTGAACGATGTGTTGGAGTTGCTAAAAATCTTAGTATTATTCAATATAGGATGAGGAAAGACTCACTTTGAGTGCTGCATTCTTGTATGCATTGGGTACCTGGAATGACAGTATGCCAAGTATTATGCCTACGCAGATGACATAAGACAATAGCTTCACACCTGGTTGTGATTTTTGCCATTCACTAGACTTTGATTCATGAATCTTTCATATTTAAGTGGAATAAGCGAAATAAGTGTGACTAAAAACTCACTTTTTTCTGCCACAGACATATATTAAATCTACCTCCCAATGATCCACTGGTGATTAGATGTTGCTTATTCATGCCTACTGCTGCTACTGCCTGTACCATGACATTCACTATAGTGCCTGTTAGCTACTGCACTGGTATATATGAAATTGTACTTGCCACCATCATGTTTTAATTTCTGAATGATCTTTGAGTTACTGGCATCAAAGACATAGAGTTTCCCATGATTGGAACCACACATGACCCACCTGCTCTCTTCAGAAAATACTCCCACTTTTATCATACAATTGTTGGGACAGTAAATGAACAAATAGGAGATGTCCATTGAAGATTGTAGAGTTGGAATCCAGACGATAAGTTGTCGACTAAGAAAAGCTTGTTGTTGTGGCACATCCCAACATTTCCACTGCAGAGTAATCTAAGTTCCTTCTTAATATAATGTGAATGATTACTTACATAGCTGATTTCAAACTTTTTGTCCATTTTTTTTGTCCTGTCTCAGCATCTCTACAAGTGCTGATAAACAATATATTAACCACTAACTTCAAAGAGTTATTCACATGTACTTACACTGTTCCATCCTCCAAGGCAAAAACAAGTACATTCTTGAAATTCTTGATGAATGCCACAGCACATGGGATATTCTCACTCTTTTCTTCCCAGCATTCAGTCAAAGCACCTATATTATTCGATGTGAATCCATTATCATTATGTGTATATATATTATACACTAACTGTTTTGTTCAACATTCCAGAGTTTAATCTCTCCATAATGGCTTGTCACCAAAAGACAACAGTGGATGGCATCAAACGCCAGTGCTTTGACACTATCACCACCAGTAAATATTCGTGTAGAAGATTGCTCAATAAGAACCTTGTAACAAAATTAGAAACTGAGCCATTAAATGGTAGCTATTAATACTTCAATACTCACAGAATTGCTCCATGATCTATGATAAATGAGAATGTGACCTCTTCCAGTACCAAATATTAATGTTGGCATTTTACTATCATCAGACGTAGTCCAAAGCAGACTAGTAATCTGACCCCAACGATGCCCATGGTCTTGGATGATCTGACGACAAAGACCAGACTTTGCCTCCCAGATATGAACTGTTTTGTCGTCTGCTAAATATAAGTTAGTAATGTTTAAATACCAGTCTAAAGAACTTACATCCACTGGCTAGGAGTGAGCCATCAACAGTGAATGAAAGTTGATTGATGGTGTCTGTATGACTGTACAGCTGGCTAAAACAAGTATAGCCCTAAAAACGAAGTCAATGCCATAACTCATTGTCATAAACAACAATTCGACTTACATTGTTGCCATTCATAGCAGCATTAATAAAGTCAAGAATTTGAGCATGCATATCCAAGAGGGTTATGTGTGGGCTAAAGAGTTGTACAAGGAGTGAGGAAGTAAATGCTTTCTTTATGTATGTTGGATAGAGCTTTCTTGACGTAGAAATGGAAGCAAGTGATAGCATCTAAGGGACATAATAAAGCTCCAATATAAAGCTCTGTGGGTGCCTTTTGTTAAAGATAAGAATCATTATGTAATTCCCGAGTCTCACAGATGCTGATATTACTTTGTGTCTTTTGTCCTAATCTAAAAATAGCTACTGTGATTCTGGAGACAGTGCTTTCTGAATAAGAATTGCGTTGATGACAGCATGTAGGGTGGTAATTCATAGAGATGTTTATTATGTTTCATTCTGAATAAATAACCTTCTGTCAAGGGATGCAAATACAGATTAACTTGCTATCATTGAGAATGAGTGCCTCCTTTGCTATTGTTTGTCCCCACCCCCCAATTATCACTTCCCATGTTGTGTTCACAGATAACCTGCTTGACAAATGACCTACTATAACTTCAAGGATGAACTTTGCATCTATATCTGCTACACCAGAGTCTCAATTTCTCTCCCGATCACCAATGCCTATCCAAAACACTGCTATTCAGCAACCATCTTATCATCCTTCCTTGACTCTGGAGACAACTTCATCTCTTTCATCTTTGAGTGATATGGATGAAGATGAACCAAATGATTCCACTGCCTCTAAAAGTAACAGCAAGGGTGGTAAACACCTCATCCCCAAACCTCCAGGTGAACCAAGGTGACCTAATAGCAGAGGGTTTAACCTTTATGATGCCTTGAACTGGAACAAGGAAAAGATCAAGACAGTCAAGGTGAGTATACATATTTTACATTACACAACTTACTTATAGATAAGGCAGGGTTATATTTCAAAACTGGCAGACAAACATTTGGATACCAGTCAGTGTTTCGAAAATGGGGTCAAAAGAGTTTATGCTCTTGTAAGCCATTTCCCCCTTTAATTGTATAGTTTAATGATATTATGAGTATATTAGGCAATGAAAAGGTTCCCTATCATTGCTAAATACTAGGGTGCATGGCCAGTCAAGTCAATGTTGAAGACGTATCTCAAAACAACTGCAGCTAAAGAGAAAGCCAAGGCTCTAAAGATGAATGTCCCAAAGCCAAACATTCCAAAGCCAAATGTTTCAAAGCTGAAAGTTTCAAAGTCAAAAGTTCACAGTAACAATAAGGTACATAGCCATCCAAATTTTGCTGCTTTATTTTCATTCTGAATAATCATTAATGGAATAAAAATGGGAAATCAGATGAAGTGTAGTTAGGTCATCTCTTAATCTCGTATAATCATTGGGCCCAGCAGTCAGAGTAGAAAATTTGATCAGAGTAGATGACTCAGCGACAATTCACCACCTCTGCAATTACAATGAACTATCTCAATGTATACACAATTTCCTTATGAATACACAATTTTAACAGATTTCTTGACTTTTTGCTCAAGCCTGTGTGCAGAAAGAAATTGACCAGTGTATGGTACTCAGGGACTTGGGCAAGGAGGGAAATTGAGGAGGTCGAGCAGTGTACAATGAGAATTGTAATCTACATGCTAATTGCGTGATGGAGTAGCAGAACACCAGAAGTGCTCTGCTGTTTCGAGACGATTCAGCGATTCAGGTGATTCAGGATGTGAATAGGGGCAATATCACCTATTGAATTGGATCTCGAATCAGAATCGACCATGAATCATTTTTGTGCACACTTCATTCCAAAATCTCTGAAGAACATGAACAATAGTCATCTAACATGTTGAATCTGGTGATAAATAAGTGTCCAAAATCTAAGTCTGTCACACACCGAGCTCTGAGCTACCAAGACAATAAACTTGCTGTTATATTTGATTGACATCACCCATGGAACATATGCAAGACAATAACAAGAGCAATGTGGAGGATCAGACAGAAATAGAATGGGGGAGTTAAATGGAGGAAGAAGCTAGCCGCATCGGAGGCACTAGTGTGGACATGGTACGAATAAACATGTGGATAAGAGCTTGCATAAATCATCACCTGTCATGTTCAATTGCTTCATCAGAAATAGCAAGCAGCAAAATGAGAAGGACATGGAGATGGGCTGTGCTGATGACTCCCCAGTTCCCACAGCTTTGACACTCTTTCAAACAATCATTAGCAATACCCCATCTCCCAACCGCCAGATTCCAAGTCTGAGTGGACTCCCTATTTTAAATTTCATGTTGCCCCATAATACTGCCAACCAGTCAAACAGCCAAGTATGTCAATGTTTTGGTAACAGGACTAGTGCTGATTACTATTAACAGAGTCAAAAACAACATCGCAGTCCTGAGGATATACAATCCTCCAGCAATGAAACCTGTCATGCTGTAGTAAGATACAATAGTGTTAGTGTTTCATATATAGAATGAGGAAGACAACTTACTGTAAATAATCTAGCATGGCACAAGGAGCAAGGTTCAAATCATTGAGAGGGACCCCCTACCTCTGCAGTGGGAGATGGCCTCCAACTTTGCATTGATTGCAGATCTGCAAGCCCAGGTATGCTGTTTTGTACCATATGTGATAATTTCTTATATGTTTCAAATCAGGTCCAAGACCTAGCCACGAAACTGGAAGAAAGCCAACAACTCACCTCTAGAGCCATACAGGAGAAGAATACTGCAGAGCAGCAATTCCTGCGGGCAATGGAACAGCTGCAATGATATGGTCCACCCTCCACAACCGAAGCAAGTGCTACAGGTGTGGTGGACACTCTGAATTACGCAAATGACCATCCCATGGATGAAGAAGAGAGTAACAGAAATGTAGAGGACAAGAGAAGTGGACAACAAGATGGACAGTCCACTAGTAACAAAGATATGGGTGATGTAGGATGGTCGACAGCAAACAAAGGAAAAGGTCGTATGAGTTATGAACATAGAGATGACAATATGGGGGGCCACTCAGTAAATTTGATATCATAATGTGATAATATGTGGAACTAACTGACATTGAAACAGGCTATCTAGTGCCATTCTCTATGAGCAAATCTACACCTCAAAGTAAGTGGGCTCAGAGCTACATGCAAGCTTTGTCTCAAGAGAAAATGATTCAGGGAGCAGATCAGAAAATGAGAGCAATGGTAGAACTGAAGTGGAGAACAGGAATAACTTGGAGAACAAGAGACAACAATACAGTGTTGGGACAAGTGAACCAGAGAATGAGAGACAGGAGTCCAGCACACCAGTAAGTGTCTTCAGTCATGGTTGTGATCATGATTGAATCTGACTCTGATACTTTGTATAGATTGTGCCTGTGACCCCACCTGTAAAATTCTCTAGAAAGACAAAAACTCCTCGCACAGTGTCTTTCTCAATGGATGACAATGCTGATGGTAACTTGGGCAATGAAGGTTGTCAATCCAGCACCCGAGTATGTTTCTCCTGTCATTGTTACAATTGAATCTGACATGGGATCTCTGCCCTTGCCTAAGAAACACTCCAGACCTGGGGGAGCAGCCTTACACAAGATTGGTGCAGGTTCTGTCCTGAGCAAAAGTGGCTCAGATGACAACTCAGATAATGAGAAACAGACAGATGTTTCAGACAGTGACTCAGATGACAAGAGACAACAACCCAGAAACTATGTAAGTATCTCACCTCATTGCTATGATTGAATCTAACATTTGTCATAGACTCAATTTGTGACTCCACCTATGAAGTACCCCAGACCCAGTGGCAGAGGAGGCCCACAGTTATGCAGGAAGAGAACTCCTTGCACAGAAGATGAGTTAAACACCGACCATGAGGAGGGTCAATCTAGCACCCAAGTAAGTTCTCCTGGCATTGTTACAATTGAATCTGACATAGGATCTGTGCCTCACTTAAGAGACACTCCATACTAGCTTCCAAACCACATCAGAAGTCTTCACAGGTGAATATAAATCCACCAGAGATACAGCAGGAGGTGTGAATAGCCATTATAGTTGACGTTCAATTCTAATTGTTCTATAAAACAGCCAGCAACATCACTGGAAGATAAATTTGATTGCCTACTGCAAGAAATCAAAAACATGAGGGTTGAGATAATTACGCCAAGCAGGAGACAATCAAATATTCCTCCTAAGCTGCCAAGGGTATTCAAGCTTCCACCAGTCAGGAATTGCCACCCACAAAGGACTGGAAGACTGATAAGAATACAACATCATCACATATAATATTGACTGATCTCTTATATAGAGCATTGCCTGTCAAGTCATGAACAAGCTCTTAGGTATCAACCATGATCATAACATAGTGCCTGATAAAGCTACTGCATCCAGCCGTGATATTGAAGCATATGAAAGATCAGGATATGACAATGCACGTGGACCAGTACTGCAGCCAATGCTTATTGACTGGCTTTCAATTTGTATGTCACACTGGAATGCTTGACTTTGCGAATTATTTGTTGAGCATATGGAAAACCAAATCGGAACTCCAGTCACGTGGGAACTAGCAACTGAATACCAAAGCATATTTTACAGTCGCTTAGAGTGTTTGTGCCGACACATCATCTGTTATACGCCCAAATCCGATGAAGATGATGATGCTGCTGTACGCCGCAATGATGAATATTGTGCACATCAACAGCAAAAGCAACAACCAAATACTAGAAGACAGGAGGTCAGTATTCTGAATGATTTATAAGATATTAGAAACTAACATACCAATGGAAACAGCTGTACTTAAACCATCTGACAATTACATTACAGAACCTAGAAACTCCCAATGATGGCATAGATGACACATGGAATATGATTCATGGAGTTGTCTATGCACTCGGTGCACACAGAATGAGCTCTGACGAGAGTGGTGAAGACAATAACCCAAGATCTTACAGAATTCATAAGCAGCCATGGAGAAACCAGAAAATCACCAATATACTCATAGCTGTGGATTGGGACCATAATGTAACAACAACTAATGGAGGCGTCAGGCCTGGTAATCCTCCATGCACGCAATCTTGGTGTACCTACGCATGCTCACGCAAGCGCACTCTGCCTGTAGGACTTCCATGTAACTTCTATGATGAGGATTGGTTGAGCAGATTAAAGAATTTTGAGATCAAGGCTTTGGACATGAAAGAAGAAATGGAGTTGGAAGATATCAAAGAGGTATAGGGTCATTTCCATCTGTAGGACTTCCATGTAACTTCTACAAGGATTGGTTGAGCAGATTAAAGAGGTTTGAGATCAAGGCTTTAGACATGAAGGACGACATTGAATTGGTAGATATCAAAGAGGTATACTATAAGACTCTCCTCCTCAAATAGATGTGACCAGGTCATGCTCCCTCATAAGTGTTCCCCTACATGTTGTGCTTTCCTCCCAATCCAAATAATCCCTTGCTATCCTACTGGGATGGGGAAACAGGTGATGCTGAACCAGGCACAGACTTGTCTTTTGGTGGCATATACTCCTTCCACTGTGCAACAATATTCTGAGCACATGCTAGTGGGGAGTGAGGTGAAGTCCGCAGGCAATGTAATGTAGGAGTTGGCGTGATTGAGGTATGATGTACTGTATAGGTTTTTGGTCTCAACATATAGAAGCCCATGTTAATGTAAGTGTTTGTACTGGTGTTAATATGCGCCCTGCTCATGCTGCTATATGTTGGTGTGAGTGATGTTGCAGTTGTGAAAGGAATGCTCCGGTCCCAAGTTGGATTCACATCACTGCTGAGGGGATAAGTGCCAGGGGTATCCAGCTTCTTGCCCTCGCACAACTGATGCCATCGCATGCAGTGGATGGGACATCATATATACAGCCGATAGGGTCAAAGATTGCAAAGCAAGTGTTGCCCACCAATGAAGCTCTGCAGAAAATGGTTAGCAGTTGAAAGAGTTATAGAGATGGGTGGGCATGCACAGACAAAGGCTGTCCAGTCACCCTGTGGGATGACAGTGTTGGTGGTTGGGAAACATGAGAATACATTGTTGCCTAAGTTGACCTGGCAGTCATGGAGAGCTTATTCTGTGAACATGAGAAGCGGGATTAGCTAGGTGATATAGGTGAGATGGAATGGGTATGATGCACGAATCTCAGCCTGATCTGCTGTGGCCCGTGAAGTGAGCTTGGATGTACCCATGTCAGCATGAAGGGGTATGATATCATGTATCTGCCTTCATTTTGGAGAGCATCTGCATGTGGAGGAAGAATCTGCAGATGATGTGGATGAAGATGGGACTGGGGCAGGGTTGCAGCTGGCCAGGGGTGGTTTTGCGGACATGAAGGAGACATGAGTTAGAGGAGAGATAGGATAGAGTAGAAGAAGAGATGAGACATCTAGAGGAGGAAGGGGTGCTGCTGCGAAGAGAGAGATGCAGGGACAGGTGAGAAGTTGCTATGTGTTGAGTGCGGTGGGTAGATAGGGCTAATCTCATGCTCCTAGGTTGGGGAGGGCAGTGAGGAGGGGCTGGTGAGCAACAAGTGCAACGGCAAGGACAATGACAGAGACTGCTTTGGGGATGGAGAGCATGACGAGCAAGTGCAGGACTGAACAGGCAAAAAGATCAACTGTGACAAGAAGATCAGTGGGTAGAAAGAGGATATGAATACAGACAGACATACTGTGCCATTCAATAACCTGGACGTCGAGATGCAAGATCCTGTAATGTGCATCACTCTAGGCACATAAATACAAGCATGCATGAGTTCAATATCTGAAAGCCCAACTTCTGTAAGCCAGTGCATCTGGGAGATCCCATAATGTGCATTACAGAGGAGTGAGGCATATTTGGGAGATCCCATAATGTGCATGTTACAGAGGAGCGAGGCACATTTGGGAGATCCCATAATGTGTATGTTACAGAAGGGGAAGGTGCTGGCTTTTGAGTTGGACAATTACCAATCACCTCGCCAGCTATGACCAATGGAGCATGCCAACCATCAATAGCCTTGCCAAATATGACAATACAGAGTGTGCTGATCATCAATCACCTTGCCAAATATGACAATACAGCACTTTCCAAATACCTTACTGGACTTAACTCTTGAAAGAACAATGGCACTGTTCTTATATTGCTACGCCTTGTTCCGAAGATGTATAAAGGCCTACTGCTGTTATATAAATATGTTTTCTTCTGAATTCTGTTAAGATATTTGAGGTATCTTGTTTTATGGGATCTCCCAAAAACAACAACCCAATCCTCAAATCCTCAACTTTGCCTGCTCCTTTAGTATTCACTGCCGAAACATTACTTCAGCTATTACTCTTTGTTTTATAGGATCTCCCAAAAACAACAACCCAATCATCAAATCATCAACTTTGCCTGCTCCTTTATTCACTGCTGAAACATTACTTCAACTCTGGTTGCTGAAGTAAATATGGTGCTATGTTATTGTGCTTCTTGCAATGGTGCCTCTGTGGATAAACATACTGCAATGAACCATTCACTCAAAACCAGGTCTGATGTGGCAGCTCAGGTCCAGGCAACGTCTTCTTGTGCAGTGGACATGCAAGAGAACGATATCACCAAGTATCTTGCAGTGATGACTATTGTTGATCAGATCTCTTCAACCGAACATGTAAGAGGAAGACTTTGGTTGAAAGCATCAGGAGTGCTTACTGAGGAGTCTGAACCACCCATTGGTTTGCCTAGGCAAGGATGACCTTTCAGAGAAGCTATTTGCTCTGTTTTGCAGCGTTTATCAGAGATTGAAGTAGAAATTGATTTATGTGCTTCTGAGGCCGAAGAAGAGGTCTCTAAGCTCAATGAGCAGCTACAGTGGAAATCAACTTGTTTTGTAACAGACACATCTTCTGCTTTCCTCTTGATATGCATCCAGGATCGTTTGGATAGCCTTCGAGACAGACTAAATGCTGTCAAAGGACATGCTCCGGCAATAACAGAGTCTCGAAATGTAATTATAACAAAAGTTACAAAAATTGAGGGCAAGTTGGCGCTTTGTCGAAAGAGATGGCAATCTGCCCAAATGCAGCCATTGTACTCTTTTTCTTCCACTACAGGGAATATTTACAACTCTGGTTAGTGCACTTTTGTCTCTTAAAACGAGATAATTGGACTAATTGTATAGTTCCAGATCATCACTTCCTCTCACCTCTACACCTTGCTGACCCTGTCCTTCAGATTTCACTCTTTATGATAGTAGCATGTCATATTATTCTGAGTGTCAGCCATCATGGATGTAATTTTATGTTGGAAATGGTGCAATATGTGGTTCAATTAACTCTTATGAGGCATAGCAAGGCCCTTGGACAGCATGACCAAAAGCTAATGGCAGATTTCCCCAGCGATATTCAAGGAACTGTGAAGGAATTTCATCTGGATGCTAAAACCATCGTTTATGCAGTCTGTCCCAATCCTCAGTGTCACTGTACTTATAAGCCGACTTTCTTGAATAATTCTAAAATTGCCCAATATCCTAGTCATTGCGATTTTTGTTGTTATCCTGGAGCTCCTCCTTGTAAACAACCTCTTCTCCGTCCACGGATTGTGAATTGTGTTGAAATACAAGTTCCAATCAAAATGTTTGTATACCACAACTTCAAGGACTGGATTGCAGGTTTAATTTCACGGCCACGCTTTGAAGATTGCATGGATCGTGCCTGGGATGCATCTGAAAAGAGGAAAAATTGTCCAGGTGAAGATATTCATGATATATTTGAAGGATCTATTCTTCAGGAATTTCGGGGACCTAATGGAGAACACTTCAGCATGGGTGGAGAAGAAGGACAATATGTTTTCAGCCTATGTATTGATTTCTTCAATCTTCTTGGAAATAAGCAGTCAGGAAGAAAATTTTGATTGGTTTGATTGCTCTAACATGCCTAAATTTACCTCTTGATATTCACTACAAGCCAGAAAATATGTTTTTAGCTGGTGTTATACCAGGTCCTAACAAGCCACCACTGTCTGCACTTAATCACTATCAGAAACCTCTAGTGGATGATTTTTTAGATTTTTGGGAACCAGGTGTTCATTACTCACAAACATATAACCACTGTGAATGAAGGCTTGTTTGGGCTGCTCTTGTAGCATTAGTATGTGATCTGCTGGGAGCACAAAAAGCTGCCGCTTTTGCTTCTTGCACACATAATTTTTTTTGTTCTGTTTGCTATTGCACAATGATCATGGATATGGTAATACAGACTATGGCAATTGGCAGAGGCAAACAAATGAAGAAACTCATAAATCTGCAATAGATTTTAAAACTGCCTCCGATAAAACTATAGCCAACTCCATCTTTGATAGCTCAGGAGTCCAATGGTTGGAACTACTACAATTACCTTACTTCGATCCAACATGACATGTTGTTGTTGATGCTATGCACAATCTTTTCTTGAAACTTATCAAGAACACTTTGATAATATTCTTGGCATTCATATTGGAAAGAATAAGGAAGAGAGTGCTGAAGATCAAAGTGCAATTAAACTCAATTTCTCATCTGACTCGGAGGATTTGACCACCAAAGAGCAGAAAAGTGTGAAAGCCCTGAAGAAGCAGTTACAGAGCCCATTAAACACTGCCCTTAAATCTGAATATATGGTTGTTAGAAAGAAATTCCAAAAATATCATGTCAATTCACTTGCATTTGTTTGCAAAGAATTATGCATCCCTCCTGAAAATTCTCTAAGTCATATGTCAAAGTTGACAGAGATGCATTGGATTGCACCCCTTCTTAATTGGATATGTCTTAGTTTTTCCTCTCGTGAAATATTCTAATAAGTGACATGTATAGTGTGCTAAACAAACTGAGATGAAGCTGGACTCCAATATCCACTCTGGACATGTTCTCACAACCAAGGAGATGGAGGAGATCAGGTCCGACATTGTGAATATGACAACACCCTCGTGGACTGCTTCTATTCCTCATAACCTTGGATCAGCAAGCCACAGTAAACTTAAGGCTGACCAATGGTGTCTTTTGGGAAGCATATATTTTCCAGCATCTTTAGTCTGTCTCTGGTCAAAGTTTGATGAAGGTGACAGGAGAGAAGTGGGATGCAAAAAGATATTGGATATAACCATTTCACTTCTCTTGGCAGTCAGAATAGCAACTTTATCTGTGACCTCACAAGTGTGTGCTGATTTATACATTCAACACATGCAAGCATACATCAGTGGTGTGAAAGAAGTATTCCCAGAGTATAAATTTTGTCCAAACCACCACATGGCTTTACACCTTCATGAATATTTACTGCAATACAGACCTGCTTGTGGGTGGTGGACCTTCCCATTTGAACGGATGATTGGAATGTTACAGCAAATTCCCACTAATGTCAAAGAAGGTATGTAGTAATTACCAATGATAGCAAGATTAGAAACGCTAATGTATTCATCTCATAGGAGAATATGAGGAGACTATTTTCAATTCCTTTGTACAGGGAGCAAATCTCTGCAGCATGCTCACTAAATCTGAATGTCCAGATGCTATCAAGTACTGTAAGCCAATCTTCACCAAATTAGTGAACCCTCAAGTGCGAAATACACTAGTGACAGACATGCTAAGCAGTCTGACCATTGATGATGACAGCAAAAATAAGGAGAATGAATGGGATGAAAAGGGGTCTTCAGTGATCCCAGATGACCTTATGAATGTGCTGAGGTGCAAACTTGCCACCCTGCTACCTGATTGTGCCTGTTTTCTATCCCATATAACAATTCAAGGCATCAACTATTCAGTCACTTCTATTCACACTGGAAACTTGCAGGCAATGGTAAAATGTTCTTCTACCAACAAATCTATCACAGGGAGTACTTCATACATTATTCAGCTTCCAGTGGATAAAGAGATACATACATTAATTACATTGCACTGACACCAGAGTATTCCTAAAATCCAAGATCCTTTTTCCTGATATCCTTTTCTCAAAGCACAACTGTGCTACAGACAACTGGGAGAACTTGAACTTTATTCAGTAGAAGACATTATATGTCATTCTGTGTGATGCCCTGTGAAATGTGAGGGTAGAAACTTTGATATCATAATTTCTCTTTGCCATGTATAGTAATCTCATTAGTATAATATTAGTTCTGATGTGATATGCCATTCAAGCTTGATTTACTAAGATTTATAAATAAACCTCTAATGTGATATGCCATTCAAGCTTGATTTACTAAGATTTCTAAATAAACCTCTAATGTGAGCTCCATTTAACTTACACGAGTACTAGTAGACAATGCTACTTGGATCTGTCGGGTGCATTGCATGACATGAGATAGAAGCAGGCAACTGTGTTTGGAAGCGGGGGCTGGGCCAAACACGCTTGTGCATTGCCTCCTCAATTGTATTCTACATCTTCTACTCTTTTGTTTGCTATCATGATAACCACCTCACCTCAATAAGCAGTGTTTTATGGGATCTCCCAAAAGCACTGCTCATTCACCAGTTCCTCTTCCCTTGCCTTCTGTTGGAATTAGTAAGCCCGACACAGTGCTTACTCAGCCTGAGACACAGTAGATAGTTGTAGTATATTCTAGATACTTTAGATACATGTATTTAAGGCCATCCAAGAGGCCAGTAAATACATAGAAAATTCATATTTTATACTCTACTCTTCACTGCACAAACTTGATTTACAACATCTTCCATTCTCAGCAAGTGGCTCCAGAATGAACTATCAGAATGATGTTTTCTGGGATCTCCCAAAAGCATTGTTCAGCTCCTACATTCCTCCACTGTCACTCACCTGGCCTTTGCCATCACCTAACTGTCCTCACAGTCCACTTTTCCCTGCCATGTTCTCTACTTAACATCTTGTGTCATCTGACCAAGATTCCAAAACCAACTTTCTTGTATCCTTTATCAACAGAATGATTGTGGATGAAGAGGCATTAGTGACAAGTCTGTACATTTCTGGCATGCATGATATTGGAATAACTGCAATATTTGACTCTATCATCTGTAGCTCTGACATGTACACCTGTCAAGAGGGCATGACTACAGCCCTATGCCAGAGCAGTTGTTAGGCAAGAGTAGACCTCAACCAATGTATGAGAGTGAAGATTGTAAGTTTATTCATCTACCTCACATGATATTGTGATTCTCATCTTTGTTTATGTTGTAGGATTTCTCTCTATCCTCAATGAGGCTGTGAGTGACCAGACTCAGCTCATCAACATAATTGATCTTGAGGCAACACCTGCCACACCGGACACAATGTCTCTTCATCCAGAAGCTTAATGAATCTGGTAGATTTGACTGTTGTACATTTGTCAAACTGCTAGAGAATGCATTCCACACACCAGCCAAGGTTGATCTCAGGTATCTCAAGGGTGGCTTGCTCTGTGGAGGTTCCAACTGTGCCTGAGCTTCCCTTAGACTTCAGTGTCGCAGTGGATAGTGACAAAAGTAGCTCAGCATTAACAGCTATTCTGCGTCCCCTACACTACACCCTGTTCTGACAGTGTCGCTAGCAGTAATGACGTATGCAACAATATAATGGATAGGCCATCCAAGCAAAGCCTTTGCTCATCGACTCTGTCCAACTCCTGACCTTCCAACAAACCACTCAATATATGTTTGGCATTATGCCTACTTCCACACCATCTGCCCCTAAACAAGATCCATCCACCTTCACATGTCCGGTCTTTGTTCGCATCTTCCATGATGGATGAAGATGACTCTGTCTTAAGGTCAATTTTTTCGAGGCCTCTAATGTCTTTCAACCTTGTGAACATGTCAATTCAGAATCGAGCTTCAAGGAGTTTCTTCAGGAAGTCAGAAGAAACTCACAGTACGTGTGGTCACTTCCAGCATCTGGTGTCAGTTTTTTCAGGCTTGATTTGTTTGATGAGGTTCATCATGGATTTGAGTTCACTGATGCTTGGGGTCTTCATTGGATTCCACCCTGGTCATTGTCCTCATTGGCTTCATCATCTTTGTTGTCTTCATTGTCTCCACCTTCTGTTGTTCATCATCTGTCGTCCATTGTCTGGTTTGGGAGATCAATCTCATTCTCTTTGTCTTCTTCCTAATGCCTCATTTGTGCATTGAAAGGTTATTAAGAATAAGACACATGTATTACAAATGAGCTATCATTTACTATGTGTGTAGTTTAAATTGCAATTAACAAAGTTGTTCCTGGGATATGAAGCCCACTGTCAGCAAGAGAAATGGATTAAGAATCATAATATACTTACCACTTGTTAGTGGTACTCTGCTTATGTATTGAAGTAAACCCTTGTGGAGAAAATATGTGAGAAGTGGGCATCAAAAAATGCTACGTCCATGACATTGTAGAGTGGTCAATAGCTGAGAGCCCTGGTTGGAAATCATTCAGTGACTTACAGAATAGATTGAGAATGAAAAACTTACTCGACTACTACAAAGGGAACATAGATCTCATTCCACATCAGATGTCTGCGTACAGCACAGATCGTTTGAGCACAAGCTCTGGCAGGGACATTGCAGTTAAAGAAGATTTGCATTCTGTGGCAGATGGAGTGGTAGTAGATGATGTTGGTGGTCAATGATGAAGTTAGTGGTTGGTGGTTGATGAAGAGAATAGAGCAGGTTCATTGACTGATGTTGACACTGAACTTAGGATTTCTTTGTAGCACGTGCCACAGGAGTGATGAATGATTCATGCACCCAACTAGACTTGTAAGCACCCTTGTCTTCCTCAGATTCTACACACTAACCTATTCTCCCCTCCAGCTATACCAAGCAGACAATGAAACCAGGCTCATCCGTGGCAGCCAGATTGGCCATAACATTGCAACTCCACCAATACAGGCCAAGACTCAATGTGTCAAACCAACATTTTCAACTCCATCAAAGGTACACCCTTTCCATTCAGTTTCTCTCACCCATCTAACTCCTCCACCAGACTTCTGCCTCTGCCCCTGAACATGGTCGTCAGCAACCAGGAAGGCAATATGGTTGCATGGTGCACCAAGGAAGGCTGCTCTCCATCGAACCCAAGAACACACAGGTTATTCAGCTCTGCGACAAAATCCAAGTGCTGGAGAACCAGGTGGAAACCTTCAAGATGACACATAGGAGAAAAGACTGAGGTCTTGCATGGCTTGCATTGGACAAATGCTTGCAAGCTATTGAGGGCAAGGGTGGTGAAATCCCAGTGGAATGGAGAATATGGTGGATTGAGCTTGAATTGGCCTGGGGGAACTGGGACACGCCAAACAGTGCTGCAAAGTAAGTTCTTTCTCTCTCTGTCTCACTTCCTTTTCTGACTTGTGTATTCAGTGATGCCTTGTGATCAAACGCCCAATCAACTGACATCCTTACTCTCCATAGGCTTGTACTCTTCCTCTGTGGGAAGCTACAACAAGCCCAGCAGCACACACAAAGTGTGTTGTGCTTAGACCCCAGCTACAAGCCTGCCCAGTGCCTATGGAAGTGTGCTAAGGAGATTGAGTGGCTAAAGATGAGGGGAAAACTGTCTTCAAGTCTGGGCAACTGCAGGAAGCTGTGGACAAGTACACCCTTGCTGTCAAGGTGAGTTTCAGCTTTCAATGGTTTTGGACCCTTGCTAATCCCATATAGTGCATTGGTGAGGCAGAAGAGGAAGGAAAAGGTGGTCAGATCCATGCAACTCTCCTCTCCACCAAGTCATGACATTGCTCAAGGTGTGCCTCTCTGTCACATCTGGAAACTTTGCACTCACCTTCCATCCTTCTGACTTCCTTCCATCACTCCTTCTGTTTTATGATCCTCATTTTCCTTATATGTATATACATTTCATCTCCATAGTTCTCTTACAATAATCTTAGTTTTGCATAGCTTTTGTACATCACCCCTTCTGACATTCCACTCTCTTCATTCCGTTACAACCTTTTATTTAGTCTCTACGATACTATCATCACAGTCTCCTTACATCATGTTACAATTCTGTTTCTTATTCATCCCTAGTTTCCTTCCATAGTATAAATACCCTCTGCTTGTATCCTCCGCTCCTCAGTTCGAATATTAAAGTTAAACCTCTCTACTCTATCTCACCCTTGTTATTAAGACTTATGTCTGATAACAACTCTGACCTCCCTCCAACTCGCCTCCGACTTCTCATTCCGACTCCTTGCAAATACCAGGACACCAAATAGATTGCAAAGGGCATAGCACATAAGCTGAAGCCAATGTCTGTACGATTTATCCTCTGTCCTCCTCTATTAACACTCCACTTCCTTCTGACCATTTCAACATTTGACACTCTCTCACATACTGCTTGTCCTTCATTTTCTTACTAAAAGTCTTTCAGCCCAACAAATACACCAAAGCATTGACACCGACGCATCACTCAGTCTCTTCCCCACCACTTACAAAACCCTCTGCACCCATGCTCGCATCAACCATGTTTGCTTTGTCACATCATCCTCTGGCTTCATCGATCCACAGCATCTCTATCCTCATCCTCGATTCCATAACAACACTGTTTGAAGAAACGTCCTTCATAGCTTCTCACACTCTATATCCCACTGAACCCAACTGCGAATAAACGGTATGACATCAAACCAGAACAACCAGCAGTCGAATGGTGTGAGCATCCTTAGAATAGTGGACGAGTAGTCATTGACAAATTCCAATTTATTCTTGCATCCATCAACCACATTTGTTGAACTAATACAATCTGAACAAATGCAGCCCTTGCAAAGCAGCAGATAAAATGACAATCTATGGGCAAAGAGTTAATAGTTGGCCAATTGGTGGCATTAGGTACAATGGCCTGTCACCAACAAAGTAAGTTCATCTCCTTCATTAGAATAGCCACTTACTAACTTATTTGTTAGACCCACAAAGGCTCAAACCAAACTTATCTCCCACACACCTCGATGCCATCCTCGAACCCTGACCAAACCAATCTCGCCCTCTCATCCAGCCTGATCATCCCCGTCTGTGCCATTGTTGCTGCCAGGGCAAATGCAGGCTGCCTTCCTGCAACCACAGCCCATACTGCCTCAAGTACGTCATTCACTGACACTGCCGTCCCCTTGTTTGAGAGTGTCACCATCTTCACGTCCCCCCTTTGTCTTGAGAGATGGATGGCGAAGATGAATACTGCCATTCTGAACTGCTCGATGATCATGGGGACATTGTTCTGCTGAGATAGTGCAGTGGGGAATGGGTGGTATACTGCTGCCCTGGCCAGCACAGGACTCAGGGCTGGCAGACAGCGGTCGGGTGGAAGGCTGGTGGGTGCGAGTGCATGATAAGGGGTGGACAGATAGTGGTATACAAGACCTTGACTCCAGTCATATCCAGTATGTTCAGTACTTGACATTAAAGACGGGAAGGAACACATGAGCTTGTTGTCCACCTCCACTTCAACCTCGTCACTCACAAGTTGACCAGCCCAAATCCTCCATCGTCCGAAGTCGAGTCGAGTGCTGCAAGTTTGCGGATCTCTACTGTGTGGTTTGCATTTGCTTGGATCAGATTGGTTCAATGAACACGTGACCGATGGATGGAAGAGTGAATGCACGTTTGTCAATAGCTACTCATCCAATACTCAAAGCAAATCTCACCATTTGGCTGCTTGTGCTCTGCGTGCCTGTTACCCTGATGGTAGTCATTGTTCTTGTTCAACATGCGGTTCATTTAGGGGTGTGCCCAGCGAGATATAAAGTACAAGGAGCTATGGACGAGGCTTCAAGCAGTGGTGTTGCAGAGCCGTTCACTCACTCACGTGTGGGCGCCTCTTTCTAACAACACCCAGCCCTCTTTGACACAACACTTTCATCTAGCTTATGTTCAAGATACTTCTTATGTCTGAAGTGCGTCTTGCGCACCATACTCTTGCAATCTCTCAATCAGTTTTTGCCTTCTTCAAGTAAGTGATAAACAGTAATCCATGATTGTGCTGAGTGACTGTTCTGTATTATCTATTACATTTTTATGTTATGTATATTAGACTACTCCAAATAAAAACATTATCACCGGAAATTGGGTGTACTTTATATAATCGACACTTGAGGGTGCGCTCATTGCCCCTTGTAGCGGGCGCTCGGCGTACGATGGGTTTTGCAATAGGCAAATTTTCTAATTTTGATTTCATTTTGCTCAAGTCAAAATTTAATTGCAAAATGAGACATTTTGTCTTATGCAAAATCTTTCGGCAAAATGAAACTTTTTCCCATAGGCAAAATATGAGATTTTGAGAGGCATTTTGCATTAGACAAAATGACATCCAAAATGGGTCATTTTGCACATGTCAAAATCGGAACAATAGTCAAACTTTTCATTAAATCTTGCGTACTGCAAAATGTGTTCTAAAATTAGAAATTTTGTATTGTGCAATATCCAATCAAAAGTTTACATATTGAATTAATTTTGCAATATATAAGATTAAATATTTTGATTTGAATTTTGTATAATGTAAAATGGGTTACAAAATTTAAACAATTTGCATACAATTTTGCAAACCATTTTGCAACATGCAAAGTAGTCGCCGGCCCGGAGTGGTAGTATGTACAATCGCTAAAGCATCACGAAAGCGAACCTGCGAATTCGAACTAATGGGGAGGATCATAGCAACCAAGCTCACCTAGGTAGTGCACTGGCAATCGATGAAGTACGCTCTAGATACCTTCATCGACGGTGACGACGGGAAGGAGGCTATGAACGAGATTACGGAGCCAGCGGCGATGGAAAGAGGTGTTGCGCGCAGTTTGTGGTGTTTCCTGGGCAAATGAAACTTGAACGTGACGGGCGGGTGGGAGAAAGTAAGGTTTAGCGCGGTGTCAAGCGGGGAGGGAGGGTGAGGAGAAGATAAAGGAGCAGAAGAATGGGGGGTGGCCATGATAAAGCGCAAGAATTCTGACTCTGTCGGAAGCATGAGAGATGAAATGAATATGCTAAAGCGGCTCAAAGCAGGAAGGGAGGAACAAATGTACGAACAGGTAGCGAACGGCACTCACCAGCGAACCCACGGAATACCTTATCGAAGAGCACCGGCGTGCTAACTAGCTAGAATCGAGTGTAATTATATGATAGAGAGATGAGAGGGTTAGAAGGTGCTGAACTGAGCTTCACGATAGCTTCAAGTAGAAACGAAAACTCACCATCCAACACCGAGCTCAGCAACGGCTGCACTGTTAAGTAATTCAGATAGCGTCGTCGCGTCTTCATCGAGTGGTCGCTGGTAGGTCGTGCAGAACAGGCCTTGGGCTGGACGAGGGCGTTCGTGGGCAAGCTTCGCGTGGAGAGGTTGCGGCAGAGCAGTGAGCACAGATTGATTTCCTGAACCGCTCAATCCTGCTGACCCAATGTTTATGATCTCGTTCTAATCTCGGCGTCTCCCGTGCATGAGGTATTTGGTTCAATGGATAATGACAAACAACCTTTGCCGTGATCACACCGAATGTCAAATCCTCATTTTGACAACCGTTGCGCTTCTCATATATCTGAATCAATTGCAAGCTTACCTATGTGCAGCGCAAACTGGTGATTGACTACTACGCACTGTTCTACATCAATTGCTTGGTTCGAAAAACTACCTTCGTTTGTAAGTCCATCCCAATATATCAGCTCCACCATTGACAGGATGCTGATCAAGGCCTATTCCTATAATAGCTTTACTTCATTGTATAAGGATGCTGCGGATATGCTACACGCTCTGAAAATCTCAGATTCATAACTTGTAGAAGGTCGTTCGCACGGCGCTTGTATAGCTGCAGCATTCAACTTGAAGTCTAGCGTACCTCTCTTACAAAATTGTCGGACCAGAATGTGTGGCGGGATCTTTCTTCATCAATGATCCGCAAGGATCATCATGTGTCCAAAACAACCGCTATTCTTAGTTGATCATCTGTACTATCTTTCCTCGACATATAATTATCACAAAGATCAAAAGCCACAATCGTCTATATCTCCAAGCGCCTGTGGCGGTAGAAATACCGCTCAGTCCAATGACATATGGATTGATCCCACCCTCTTCCTCTTGGCTGCAGCTATCCCAATGCCCAATCCCTTCACCCAACTTGGCTGCGAACTGCGCACAGATCAACAAATCCAGAGAACAAAGATCGGCTGGCTCATCGGATCGATATTCAGTGGCATAGGTTATGGGATTATCGTAACCCTATTTTGGCTCTGCTTCTCGCTGCTGGGAAAGCGAAGGCATGGGGCAACTTCAAGCTACCAGAATACAGCACTGAGGACGTACATAAGCGTTCTATTTCTCATAAGTACTATTGCAATGGTGCTGGACGTACTGAACACAGCAGGAGGACTAATATATTCTGATTGTGTCGCTGCGGCACATGAAGTGTCGAAGAGTCCGTTCTTTGGGAAATGGGATATTGTGTATGCCGCATTGAACTGGGTCTCGGATGGATTACTGGTAAGTATTGGATACTGTTGTGATTTTTTTCTTCTTACTGATATCCTTGCTATGGATCCATAGGTATGGCGTTGTTTAGTCGTCTACAGCGGATCTTCAATATCACTCTGGAAAGTGATGCTATTCCCATATTTACTTTCATTTGCATTAGTGGGTACGAATGTATTTCTTCCATCTTTCTTAAAACCAGCTCACACACTCTGTTTTCTTTTTAGCAACTGGCATTGCGTTAGTGGCATTGAGTGCTTTGAGCGAAACACACCTTGTCGATAACGTGTTGATAGGCTACGGAGTAATTACTCTTTCCATCAACACCGTCATCACTTCCATAATCGTTGCACGGCTATTCATATGTCACCGACGAATGGCCAAACTCAATCTCCTCGGTGGAAATAATTCGATTTATACCAGAATTATTACGATGCTTGTTGAATCAGCTGGGCTCATTGTGATTTTCGATTTGATATTCGTTGTTGGATTCTCTTTAAATTC
>JASFCW010000009.1:0-12189 GCA_036936985.1 Crucibulum cyathiforme
CTCACTTATCAGCTCTTGCACCTACCGATCGCATCAAGGCCGTCTACTCTAGCTTATTCCACCTCAGCTACGTTGTAACTTTAGCGGAACATCAATTGAGCACGGATTTACACGTCGAAAACACGTCTACTTCAAAAGACTTCTCACCCAAGCCCCTCGAGTTCCAAGCTCTTCTTCATAATTACATTCGGGCGCCTTCCGACCAAGTTCTCGTTGTTCCACTGAAAGGTCTACACTACTATGATAAAACCGAGTCTACAGAACAGGCTCGTGCGACACCAAAGGTGGAAACCAGGGCTGGTGTAGATGTTAGGACCTACACGGACTCTGTCTATGAAAACGCTCCAGGAAAGTATGGGGTAACATGGCCCGGTGGAGGTGTTGAGATCAAAGCTACTCACTTTAAGGACGTCGTTGTCTGGAATCCGCAAGAGGAAGGTCACAAGATTGGCGATATGGAAGACGGTGGCTGGTACAAGACGTTTTCTTCTCGCAACAAATATTCGTCTAATCATTTTCTGAATGCAGGGAGAAATACATATGTGTGGAGCCAGGGTATGTTAGAGGTTTTATCCAGTTGGAACCTGGGAAGAAGTGGATCGGACAGCAAGTTATTTCAGTGATCCAGGACGAAAGACGCATGAATACATTGTAAATATGTCTACCGACTTGTAATACTTAGTACTTCGATATAGGCTGATAAGATAAGAAGATAACGCCACCGTACAGCCACAGACCGTTTTGTTCATGAACTCATACGTTCAACTTCCATCCAACTCTCGTTTCCGCATTCGTGATCAAGAGCACCTATTCGCTCACCAAGGTCATTAATCAGAGCTACTCGTAACGGCAGATGCTCTGTGTCAGGTTTTAAAACTCGGAGACCCACCGCACATCACATACAACCTGGATATGACTGCGTCCCAAAAAGCGAAACTTTGTGTTTCTATAAACCAAATTGACTACAATCTCATAACCCCCACATCTCTCGATAACACCTCACTACCACGGGCTCCTGTCATAAGGATCTATGGGTCCTCATCTGCTGGGACGAATGCGTGTGTTCATGTGCATCAGGTATACCCTTATTTCTTTGTAGAATATCCAAACAAGCTGCATCCAAAAGAAGGTATGTATGCTTCCGACTTCTACGTCTATAGTAGACTCATAAGATTTGTTCAGTGAAGCGTTACGTGTCCAAGTTAACCCGCTCCTTAAACCACGCTATTGCAGTCTCCCTCAAACGGAATCCACAATCGCTTAAATCACGCTATGTCCGCGCCATCGTATTGGTTAAAGGCATCCATTTCTACGGATTTCATTCGTCATACTCTCCCTTCCTCAAGATACACATCGTGGATCCAGCAATGGTCAGCCGTGCTGTGGCCATCCTACAGTCGGGTACAGTCATGAGCAGACGATTTCATGTGTTTGAGAGTCATCTCAGTTATACATTGCAATTTATGTGCGATTTTGGTCTTTATGGGTGTGGATATATTGAACTTGAAGACGCTCTACAACGATGCGCCGAAGAAGAAGAGCCAGATCAGGAAATGCGAACACCCAATTCTATAACATTCACCGTGTCTCCGTATTTTCGTCAATCACGAATGCCTCTCGAAGTGGATGTTGTTGCCCCTCAGATTTTGAATAGACATCGACTACGTGCGCGTAATATACAGCAAAATCGAGAAACGCAAGTGCCTATACCACAAAGTGAACCACTTGTCCTCGGTGTTCGTGAGTTATGGGAGGACGAGCGCAATCGCCGTCAAGAACTTGGTCTCCCTCCATCACCAGAAATTCCCGTTGATCCTAGCGATTCAAGCAGAGGCCCAGGTGGTGAATGGATTGCCGAGGCTAGATGGTGGGAAGAGATACAAAAGAGAATTGAAGAGGAGCGGTCCAGTGCAGATAATCTCCAGAAGTCTGAAAGCAACTGGGAACGTTATACCATGACGACGTTTGAAAGCGTTGAAGCCTTATGGGAAGAAGATTATCGAAACTGGAAGCCTGAAGCAGAGTGTGAAACTCACACCGAGGATGAGAGTATTAATATCGACATGCCAGCTGACAGAGATGCATCTGCATGGTCTGAAGATATCGAACTCGCAGATGACAACCAAGAACATATAGAGGTTGATCTTACCTTACTCGCCGGCGAGGATATCAGTCAGTTGGACGAAGTCGATCAAGAAGAGCGGCGTAAGAATAAATCAGATGAGCAGCCTATAGCGGCTGGAGACGAGGATGGTTTGGATTTTCACGAAGGGGAACTCGCTGAGGCAGAAGAGGACGAATCAGTTGAAATCACGCGACCTGGGGAGTTGCTAAGGTTCGGCTGGTTTTAGTCCGGTTTGAAGCCAGCTTACGCCCTACAGTGACCAGGATCCCTTCGTTCCAAACCCAGAAGATATTGGCACTGGCTATAGTACAGAATTTCGACTGCATAGGTAAATTCCTTGTAAATGCATCAAAGTACTATCCATCGACGCACCTCTATAGCCCACCTCATCTAGCTCACCTAGATGAGCCTATAACGCCAACAAAGTTAGTGGTCATATTATATTTACTTCTACGTCGTTTAACTTATATGCTAGAATGGGTAAAACGACAGATCATAGCACGTTAATAGGATCACCTGCAGTTCTCCCTCTTCAGTGAGTAACCCCCCATTCTGAACCGCATTCTGAACATTTATTTACTCGTGGACCATTAGGATGCATACTCTTTCATCACCTAAATCTCACACGGAAGATGCGTTAGAACTAAGAGTAGAGTTTATCGTCGATGCCGAGGACGCCGAGATACGTCCCTTGAAGAAACGCAAAGTGGAAATGGCAGCAGACCTACTCGAGAATTCTCTGAATACATCGGGCAATTCACCTTTACCTTTCTCCCCTGTATCCCCACGGGCGATAGCGCGACATTCGTTGATTGCAGCCCGTGCTGTTCAACTATCGCGAGTATTTACCCACTGCAATTCAACAAATCTCAACAGATATGTATACACCATCACCCCACCTTCTGTTTCGGAATTACAGGAGAGCCTCGAATCATTTAATATTCCGATCAAGGTTTATCGCAGTGCATACTACTCTAAAAATTTCGATGCTCCAGGTAAACCTCAGGAATATGCTGGGCTGCGATATCATCTCAAGGGTAGAGAAGGTATTTCCGGTCTAGAAGAATGGGATACAGGCTCGGAAACGAAAGTTGTGGTTGCAAGTGATCAGGTCCCTTTTCTCTCCGGTATTGTACAATTCGATCCAGATGGAATCGGAGGGTGGGAGTATGCCAGTACTCCACCAAGTGCTAAAGAAGTACGCAAATGGCTTCATCATGAAGGTGTATTATTGCAGGAAACCAGAAGAAATATTAAATCCCAGGTAAGGTTTCTACCTAGATTTATTACACTTGCTAGTATCACTAACCAATGGTTAGATTGAAGGGCCTACACCGCTCAATAAATATGGGTTCAAAACCTCGGGCGACGATTCAGACACCAAATCAAGGATAAAACAAAATATGTCGGTTTTGTCTTTAGAAACATTCGGTATGCACGAGTTATTTATTGGCGTAAATGAAATTCTGATTTTTGTAACGTCTTAAGTACTCACACGTGAGGATAGCGTGCCCGATGCAGAAATTGACGAAATTGTCGCTGTCTTCTATTCACACCATACTTCAGGAAGCCAAGCTATTCATTCCGGGGTAATTGTTGTGGATGGACCTGAGCTTGCACCCCAGAGACTTCGCAATATTAATATGGAGACAGTTGTTGACGAGATTGACCTTCTCAACCGTGTAATTGATCTGGTGACTGACATTGATCCCGACATTCTTGTTGGATGGGAAGTTCAAAGGTCTTCCTGGGGCTATCTCGACGCAAGAGGCAAATACCATGGTACGCTCCCGGCCTTTTAAAAGAAAGTGCTAAAGCCTTCAACTATCAGGTTTTAATGTTGGAGAACTGATGTCTCGAGCGCCTCCATCACATACTGCAGGAGCAGATCAATGGAATATGCGTAATAATTCTACGTTCAAAGTGGCCGGTCGACACGTGTTGAATCTTTGGAGAATCATGCGTGGAGAACAAACATTAACCAGTTATTCATTTGAAAATGTCGCATTCCACGTGCTTAGACAAAGGTATTACCTTTTTAATTAATTAATTACCTTATTTTGACGAGTTAGGGTTCCAAAATACACGTTCAAGACGTTAACAGAGTGGTTTCACAGTCCTATGTCTGCTCGGACAGCCATGCTCTTACGATATTTTATCCAACGAACAGTCATGAATCTTAACATTCTTGAAGAGACGGAAGTGGTGACTAAAACTGCGCGAGTACACTATCAGTTCTGCGTTTAATTTTAAAATAACACTTATAGCAGAGAATTCGCTCGTGTATTCGGCGTAGATTTCTTCTCTGTCATCTCTCGTGGATCCCAGTTCAAAGTTGAATCTTTCATGTTTCGCATAGCAAAACCAGAAAGTTTCGTCCTCATATCTCCCAGCAAACATGACGTGAGAGCTTTCACCTCTTCCAACAGATTATTATCAAATACTTCACTTTATCTCTCAGGTTGGGAGGCAGAATGCAGCTGAATGTATGCCGTTGATCATGGAGCCACTATCTGCGTATTACTCTAGTCCCTTGGTTGTCCTTGATTTTCAATCACTTTATCCGTCGATTATGATTGCTTACAATTACTGCTATTCAACTTGCCTAGGGAGGATTGCCGACTTCCAGGGGTCCTATAAGTTTGGAGTGGTCGACCTTGATTTACCTCCCGGTTTATTAGCTACTCTCCGCGAACAAATAAACGGTAAATGATTTTTCCAGGTTTTTTGATTCTTTCTAATTCAGTGACTGTATTCATAGTGGCACCCAACGGTATTATGTATGTGAAGCCTACGGTGCGCAAGGGCCTATTAGGGAGGATGTTGGTGGAGTTGCTAGAAGCTAGGGTCATGGTAAAGCAAGCAATGAAAGGCATAAAAAACGACAAGGTAATATAGTAGCTCTGTTCCATTTTTCGAAATTGACGACAGACATAGGCGCTCAAAAGAATACTAAATGCTCGTCAACTTGGCCTCAAATACATCGCTAATGTTACGTACGGGTATACTAGTGCTACGTATTCTGGACGGATGCCAGCAGTCGAAATTGCTGATAGCATCGTTCAAAGCGGCAGGGAAACATTAGAAAAGGTTAGCTCTTCTTTACTCGATCAAGATATGTGCCGTTGACATTTATATAGGCTATCGACCTGATAAATACTACTAAGAAATGGGGTGCCCAGGTAAGATATACGTAATCGCTTCAGGTCCAAGCTCAGCCAGTCATCATAGGTTGTTTATGGAGACACCGACAGTGTTTTCGTGTATGTTCCTTATTCTTCTTTGCATGCTTCACTCCTAAAATATGGTTCAGATACCTGAAAGGAAGGACCAAAGAGCAAGCGTTTCGAATAGGCAATGACATAGCAGATACTATTACAGCATTGAATCCTCGACCGGTGAAATTGAAATTCGAGAAGGTATAAATATACTATCAAAACTGATTCGCACAGTGCTCATTTCTTTCGTGTCAAGGTTTATCTTCCTTGCGTTCTCATGGCCAAGAAACGCTACGTAGGCTTCAAATATGAAAACATAGATGACAAAGAACCGATCTTTGATGCGAAAGGTATCGAAACAGTCCGGAGAGACGGTGTTCTTGCCCAAAGAAAAATGACAGAAAATACTTTAAAGTAAGTTCAAGACTTCTTGTTGAGATAGCTGCTCATGTCTATTACTTGTAGAATCTTATTTCGTACGCAAGATCTTAGCGAGATAAAAAGATACTGTTGCGATTCGTGGACAAAGATTTTAGAGAACAAAGCTTCAATTCAAGATTTCATCTTCGCGAAAGAAGTCAGAATGGGGACTTACAGGCAAATACCATTAGTTCATAGCTTCCAACAAAATACTGACCCCTATTATGCACAGTGATAATGTTCCCCCGCCTCCAGGTGTCATGGTAGCTGCAAGACGGATAGCGATTGATCCCAATTACGAGCCTCAGTATGGAGAGCGCGTTCCGTACGTGATTGTGCGTGGAGAGCCCGGAACCAAACTAGTGGAACGAGCTGTTGATCCCTTGGAGTTACTAAACGACAGGTAACGCGGTCAGCGTAAGTTTGTCCATCATCAAGCTAACTGTCTATCCTTCGAGTGAATTACATTTAGATGCAACTTATTATATCACAAAAGTACTCATTCCGCCTTTGGAACGAATTTTCAATCTTGTAGGGGCCAATGTACGCCAGTGGTTCAATGAGATGCCCAGGACAGTGCGTGGTGACCCGTCATCTCCCAGAAAGGAAGTGGAGGACGAGATGGAAACACCTGAAAGGATCGATATCAATGGGCACTTCGGAAGCGTTTATTGTCTGGTTTGCGGAAAGGGTGCCCCTGAAGGTAGGTTCATATTTTGCATGAGATTAACGAGAGTACTAACTTCAAGTTACGCACAAAGAGTTATGCTATGACTGTTGGTTCTCCATGCAAGATTCCATAGCAAATATTGGACTCCAATTGAATGGAAAAGAGAGAAGACTGCGAAACACTCATCTTATATGCGTCTCCTGTACCGGTTCGGCACCGGCAGAGCCAATACAATGTGATTCATTGGATTGTCCTTGGTTATATGCGCGCAAGAAAGCAGAAGCCAAATTGGAAATTTCAAGCCTCTTGCACGAAATATCAGAAGACTTAAGCAGACAATTGGAAGAGGGAATTGAGGAGAGTGACGAAGGGGTAGAATACGAGTTTACAGAGGAAAACTCTGATGGAGAAGATCTGATAGAGGATGACTGGAAACATGACGTTCAAGTCGGGTCAGGAGAGTCTGAAGACGATGATATGGCATATTCCCCTTAAACACCCAGTAATAAACAATGATATTCAGATTGACCAAGCATACAACAACATAAACATAATTGCTGAAGCCATGAAAATATGCAGTAGTACTAGCAGATTTACACTGTTTGATATGCACCGGGTGCTGGCGGAGGTCCTTGTTGAGGAGGTGAAGAGTGGGCTGCCGGTGGTCGGACAGAGGCATGGACGCTTTCTTCATCCACATTCTGATAACCATCCCGTCCACTCGAGGTAAAGCCTCCTGGCATAGACCAGACTATTTGTTATATCAATAAATGCATGGTTAGCAGATCTAAACACCACACACCTGTAGGTCCTGCGAGGTCTGCTCCTCCCAGACCGAGACCACCAAATTGAGCTCCTCGTTGGCGAAGAGAGCCGACAAATGCGAAAAGTGTGGGAATCTGCAATAAATAATCAGATATTATGAACTGACAGAGAGGTAGTTTACCGACTTTGAGGAGAAGGAGTACCACGGTCAGGACTTTAATAAAACCGCCTTGATCATTTCGAATCATCCAGATCACGTCGAAAACTGCTGATGCTCCCAGAAGACCGGTAAACTACGACAGAGAAGAGAGGAATACTTTGTAAGTCATGATCGTATTAAGGAATATTGCGAGGCTTACCGTTTGAAGTGACTGAACGGCTTCTGTATGTTCCTGGGCATAAGTGCCAAATAGAAATATTGCAAGGTTGTAGGGAGGGGAAGTAAAGAGGCTAAGAGCGAAAGCAAGAGCCTTGAAGAGTTGTCGTGAGTTTCTTAACAGACTGTATAGCTCTAAGGTCGATGACACTACATACCGTTCCGCCAAACACGAGTTTAGATGGATCTAGTCCTTGAACGAAGTCCATAATGCGCTGTAAGTAGGTGGAATAAAGGTAGGAAGTAGAAAGGAATGTGGATGATTTTAGTGTAGCTGCAGATATATGGCGCTGTAGTACTGGTGGGTGGTGTTGAGGTCGTTGAAGTTGCGCAGCTGCACGCTACGGCCGCGTCGTCTCAGTTGTTACGGATATCCCGGCCCGGGACACGCTTCAAGTTTCTTTCTCTTCTACAGCGTACATCGACGCAGCGTTATTCATCTCAGCATGGTTGCATTCGATACAGAGTTCCCAGCAGACAGTCTCGAGTTCTGTCCTCATCCACAGGCATATGATATTTTTGCTTGTGGAACATACAAGCTCGATGAATTGTCAACAAAAGGTGCAGAAAACAGTGTCTCAGTCGTCCCCTCTGGTCCACAACATAGGCGAGGACGGTGTCTAGTATTTCAGCTCGACGATGTTCGAGATAAGGAACACATGACATTGTACGTTTACATATTTAGGTTAATAGTCGCTAGCTGAACGTGTATCTGCAGCCATAAGCTTCAAACGTTCGACCTCCCCGCTGTCCTGGATATGAAGTGGTGCATGGCTACCTTCTAAGCATTGATTTCGATATCAACGCAACCGCCAGGTGTCATAGATCACAATCCTCGAACCCAGTCATGGGCATTGCTGATTCTGAGGGAAACATAACGCTCAATGAATGGGATGTAAACAAGGTACATATCATCAGTCAAAGTCTACACACGCATACTGACTGTTCTTGCAGCGCGTGATGCAGTGCATGAGCAAAATACAGTGCACAACCCCAGATGTTCTTTGTCTGTCCCTGGATTGGTCCAACCGTCGTAGTCCTGGAAGGTATACCTACACAGTTGGCTGTTTTCATTTGTGATGCTGATTGTTGCCTTTGGCTAGTGACTTGGGATCTCTTGTAGTATCACTTTCCAATGGGTCACTTAGTATTCTGCGGCCTACGGATGGATTTGGTCTGTCTGTGACGGATACATGGCTTGCGCATGACTACGAGCCGTGGATTGCAGCGTGGAATTACTGGGATACCAATATTCTCTATTCAGGTTGGTTCAGTGAACATTGGCCTGTTTTGTTAAGAACTCACTATATTTCTCAAGGGGGGGATGACTTGAAGCTCAAAGCCTGGGATGTTCGACAAGGTTTTATGCAGCCAGTATTCACCAATAAAAGGTGAATATACGATCTTTACCATTAGTTTGATGTTAATATTGTCCAGGTTTGACGCTGGTATAACCTCTATACAGAGTCATCCATACATAGACAATCTGATTGCAGTAGGAAGGTCAGTGAAGATCTCTCTATTCATGTATCTATTGTATTAATTCAAACCACTCAGCTACAATAATATAGTGCAGCTGTTTGATGTCAGGAAGCCGCTTACATCGATAGCGCAAGTTGATGTAGGAGGTGGAGCCTGGAGGGTAAAATGGCATCCCTCAGCCAGCCGCAAAGACGACCTTCTAGTTGCCTGCATGCATGACGGCTTTAAGGTCGTCACATTCAACTTTGATTCGCCAGGCGTCCAGACAGAAATAAAAAAGCGATTCGATTCGCACAGCTCACTGGCATATGGAGTAGATTGGTCTTTTGGCCCATCCATAGGTGATGATGAGTCTGTCATCGGTAGTTGTTCGTTTTATGACCACAGCATGTACGTTTGGACAGGTTAAATAAACATAAGCCAGAAAACACATAATTTGTGCGCAATAGTTTTCGGATAAATGTATATGCTTGGTACATGAATTAAGGATATTTATGCCTTTGGGGTATCTGCTTGAGCAGCTTTAGGGGCATCAATATGCTCTAAAGGAGTTGGAGGAATGCTGGGAGTGGGTGGGATGCTTGGGTCTCGGCGTTTCCGTTTCCAGAAACCGGCACTAGGGCCATTGGTCACGAATGCAAGCGTCCAGCGCGAAAGGCCACGAAGGGAGTCGGGGCGATGAACAGCTGCAGCGAGGAGATAAGATATAGAAAGAATAAAGGCTAGCCTGCGTAAATTTGCTGATGAGGTGCTGCAAAACGTAGAGAAGGTGCGAAGACATACCGCTCCGCAAGTCGGGCTCCTTTACTGCGACTCTTAACCCAGACATCAGGCAAAAATGCTCTCACTGCTCTAGGTAATACATACAATGCCATCTCTCCTCTCCGGCGACCATTCTCAAGCCATATACTACTTCCGCACATTAATGATGCAGCCATCATGCACCCATAAGGGCCGTCCCAGAAATTGTTGGAGATGAAGGGAAAGAGTTTGGCTAAAACTAATGTCCGCGTAAAACAAATAGGGAACCAACAAAGCGCGACAAACGAGGAGAGGAATGATGCACTCTGTACTGCACCAAACAGGATTTCAACGAAACGATGAGGCCTAAGCAGGGTTTGGGGACGAGTAAGAAGGACAGGAAGGAAGTGCACCTGAAAGTGGCCAGTGGATCAGGGGTGGCGAATAATCAGCGAGAAAAGTAAAGAACTTACGGGGAGGTATATTGCCGCTGCCTCTACGAATGCGTTAATACCACGTATAGCTGTGTTTGCAGTACAGCTGTGCGATAGGCCTAAGGTGGAACCAATATCTCCGTGTACAACTGCACATGGCAGCCCGCCCACCCCCGAACGGTTGTTTACACCAATCTTCTTCCAAACGTCATTAGCTATTTTACCACCATAACCTGGCAGTATCCTCGGATCGCCCCAGGAGGTGGGATGTCCCAGATCCCGTGCATAATTGACAAGATGGTCATTTCGAGCTGCTGCTTGGTTTGTATATGACCATGTGCCTTCTCGGATGAACCTTAGAGCATCCAGTAGGCGCATATCCACATTTGCAAGGGTATTTATCCACTTCACATAGGAACGAGGAAGTCTGAAAGAAAATGATTAGGGATTTTATAACAGGGTAGCTCCCACGGCATACCTTTCAGGTTGGTAGAAGAAACACCACATTATTCTATGAGAATAAAAATCGGTCAGCTCTCTATGCAGATGATAGTATGACGGTTGTTCAGCACCTCGCACTAGATGCCCAAAACACGAAAGCATCGACGCGAGACGTCCACTTTTGCCGCAGACCTTCCCCATGCTTTTCCTGTCCTTTCCGAAGTTTACCGCCGACAATATTCAAATACAACTGTGATTTTTTGCTCCCAGTGGGGGCTTCCGGTTTGGTATATGTGAGGATCAATGCCTGGACAATGGAATCCATTGCTCGAACAAAAAGTAACAGTGTAAGATCCAGGGTTGGCGATTCCGCATTGCTATTCTGCGCCAAAGGTGAAGCAGATGGTGGCGTGAAGGGGATAGTGGACGTTGGGGACGGTGTAGTGCGACGCAGACAGGCAGCACGTTCACGACCTGCTTGGAGAAGTAGTATCCCTGCAGTGGACGATATAACATACGATATGATGGCCTTCTGCTCTTCCGAAAGATTTAATACCCGTATACGGATTAAAAGTTCTCTAAAGGCGGTTCGGAACCTGCCAGGTAAACTATTGGTTACAGCTTCGGATTGTTCGTTGACAGGGAGCTGGTTAAGGTTATCCAACACGCGCCAGAGATGCTTAATAGCAGAACCTCCACCGACAGTGAGGGTGATTGCAAAGGCAAAGCTGTCATATCCAAGTTCTCTCCTGAGAACACGTTTGAAGGCTGCAAGACTGGTTCGAGATGAGCGTTTCGCAGTAACCAATGAGGTGACGAATGGAATGAGGGAAGGTCCCAAAGATAGAGAAAGAGAGATGGCATATGTTCGGAGGGCTACTTGGACTGGATGCGCGGGATCATCTGGAAGTGAGGAGATGCGAGAGATGCACGCTCTCTTCAGGCCGTCTAAGTGCGCATTAGTTGAGGGTGAAGGCATGTAGTATCGAGCTCGTCGTCAGAGCCCGAAACGACAAGTAGGAAATCAACGATGAGGGAATCCAGTCTACTGGAGTCCACTATAGTCGACCGTGCGTCAGCGAATGCCAGGTCGAATGGTAGTCGCGAAACGGTGTTCCTTGGTCGCCCATCTCATATCGAATGGCAGACAGAAAGGACGGGATGCGTTCACGTGCAGAGCAACAGTGTTTCTGGCATGTGATTCCACTAGCACTAAGCGGTGCTTTCGACTTTGAAGTTTGCAGACGCAAACACAGCGAGGATTTAAATGTACGACTTGGAATTCATTATTACGTGTTAGGAGATGTAGAAACTAGATAAGCAATAACAGACTGCGATGAAAGGGTATAAAACGAATGAGATGTGCAGAGTCCGTTGAATCCAGAGATGAAGAACACCAAAACCGAAAAGAAAAAAAGCAGAAAACCTGCAACACTCTCAATCAAGCGCAGTCAACTTTCGCCCGGCCTGCTCCTCCCGGGAAAGTTGTTCTTCTCCCTCGGCTGCCTCTGGAATTT
>JASFCW010000009.1:18942-30025 GCA_036936985.1 Crucibulum cyathiforme
CCGTTCGCTGCAGCCCGTACTGGATTCGTTCTATCTACCTCATAGAAGTTCATCCACATTGGATACAATAACCTTGAGCTCAATCCATCCTCTGGTTGACATCGAGTGTCAAAATGGCGACAAGCATGCGGGGGCTCACCCAAGTAAGGACAGTCTTAACTCCCCTTCACCATTTCTCATGGCTTTAACAGTTCATCGCGGATATTCGGGGTGCTCGAGTGAGAGAGCTGGAAGAGAAACGGATTAACAAGGAGATGGCAAACATTCGGAAGAAGTTCAAAGGTTCTCTTCAGCGTCATCATAGTATATCCTTTCTAATTACTTGGCATAGACGGTAATTTGGATGGATATCAAAAGAAGAAGTGTGTATATCTCAGAGTATCATTGCACTCCCTTATTCACAACCATATAGATATGTAGCAAAGATCATATTTACATACATTCTGGGATACAAAGTTGATGTTGGTCATATGGAAGCTGTGAACTTGATATCAAGTTCCAAGTACAGTGAAAAGCAAATAGTATGTCATTCTTATGCCTACTGGATCGTTATATTAACCGGAAGAAGGGATACCTGGCGGTTACATTGCTTATGCATGAGAATTCAGACTTTCTCCGACTTGTCGTAAATTCCATCCGCAAGGATTTGGATTCAAACAGCGAGATTGATAACTGCCTTGCTCTTCACGCCATCGCTAACGTAGGTGGCAGTGAAATGGCAGAAACGCTAGTGGAAGATGTACATCGTTTACTTATCTCCCCGTTCGTACTTCTTCTTGTCATTATATATTTTACTAAGATATTACCAGGACTTCCCAGAGTTTCGTCAAAAAAAAATCTGCTTTGACTTTGCTGAGGCTATACAGGAAGCACCCAGAGGTCATTCCTGCCGCTGAATGGGCTTTACGAATCATCTCCATCATGGATGATCAAGACTTGGTACGGAGCGAGTTAGATCCTCACTGTCAGTTTTAACCATAGGAACACTTCCTTAGGGTGTTGTTGTATGTGTTACTAGTCTTGTTATGGCTCTCGCGCAAGACCACCTTGATGCGTACGCAGTTTGCTATACGAAAGCAGTAGACCGGCTACATCGCGTACGTACTAGTACTGTCTTCTGTTGCGATATTCATTTACGTTGCTTCAGCTTGTTATCGAACACGAATATGCTGCTACGTATGCTTATTACAAAGTACCGTCGCCGTGGCTTCAAGTCAAACTTCTTCGGCTACTGCAATACTATCCCCCGTCAGGTATGTTTCAAAAACTTATACTAAATTCTATATATTTATTTGTATGCAGAGGATCCAACACTTAGATCGGTCCTTCATCAAGTTCTGCAAACCATCATGAACAATTGCGCCGAACCAACACGCAACGTCCAGCACAATAACGCCCAGCATGCTATACTCTTCGAAGCAATTGGACTGGCAATTCACCTAGACACTAACTCTCCCTTGGTTGGGACAGCTGCGGTTTTACTTGCCCGCTTTATATCATCCAAGGAAACCAATGTCCGATATCTGGGTCTTGACACAATGGCCCATCTTGCTGCGCGAACTGATTCCTTGGAACCCATTAAACGACATCAACATACAATCATTCTATCACTCAGAGACAAGGACATATCAGTCCGACGAAGAGCCCTTGATCTGTTATACAGTATGTGTGATGTGGATAATTCAGAACTCATTGTCGGAGAGCTCCTTCGGTACCTCAGAGTTGCAGACTATGCACTTCGCGAAGAGATGGTTCTTAAAATAGCCATTTTGACAGAAAAATATGCCAACTCTTACAAGTGGTATGTTGACACAATACTGCAGCTTATTAGTGCCGCAGGAGATCATGTAGGGGATGAAGTCTGGTATCGTGTGGTCCAAATTGTCATCAATACGGAGGATCTGCAGGAATATGCTGCAAAAGTGGTTTTTGAGCATCTTAAGGCTCCGTCTACTCACGAGAGTTTGGTCAAAGTCGGCGGTGAGTAATTTCGATAGCCTTGTAAACAGCTTTTCTTACTTTCTTCACAAAGGTTATATTCTAGGAGAATATGGTCACCTAATTGCGAATGAGCCTGGATACAGTCCTATGGAGCAGTTCCATCTTTTGCATTCTAAGTCACAATTCTGTGTTGCATCAACTCGATCCCTCCTACTATCGACATACATTAAATGGGTTAACGTGTTCCCAGAGATAAAGCCTCAGCTGTTGAACATTTTTGAACGTTATCGTCATGTTCTTGATGCTGAATTACAGCAAAGAGCTTGCGAGTTTTATGCCTTGGCATCAAGGCCAGACGATGACGAGATGCTTCAGAATGTTTGTGAAGAAATGCCGCCTTTCCCACCACGAGTTAGTGCGCTGCTAGGAAGACTGAATCGCAAACACGGCGACACAGAGGATAAAAGGACGTGGGTGCATGGTGGTAAAGAGGCAAATCTTGATCGGGAAGTTGTTAAGCGCAAAACGTTGGCCGTCGATACCGACAACAATGGCTTCGCCGAAGGGCAGGACAGCTCCGAAATACTTGGATCTTTAGCAGGACTGGAGATATCTTCATCCCCAAGCCAATATTCAGGGACTCCTATATTGGACTCCATAGGAGCACCTTTAGTTGATAAAGCTCCGCGACCGGTTATGGGTCCCAACATTGATCGATGGTTTGACAAACTGACGTATTCTGCTGAAGGTGTTTTGTACGAAGATGTACAGATCCAAGTCGGTGTCAAATCTCGCTATCAAGGTCACATCGGTCAATTAGCGATATATCTTGGCAATAAGGTAGCAGCACCGCTAACTTCCTTTACTACGACGATACATGTTAGCGATCCGGAAGCGCTATCTGTTACCTTTGCGAAGATACCACCCAGCACTATTGCACCACGCACACAGACACAGCAACTACTACATATCGAGTGCAAAAAGCTCTTCACGACCGCCCCTATTTTGACGATCTCCTTTTTGGCTGGAGCTCATCAAACTGTTTCTATCCGCTTGCCCATTGTGATCACAAAATTCTTTGAGCACGTCAAACTTGGTGCCGCTGATTTCTTTGAAAGATGGAAGTTAATTGGTGGTCCTCCTCGTGAAGCACAAAATGTATTCACTATCGATCTGACCTCCACTGGCCAGCTCGATCTCACAAAACATCGACAAGTCGTATCTGGACACCGATTCAATGTGCTTGATGACATAGATCCAAATCCCAATAATTTGGTTGCTGCCGGAGTCCTACACACGTCCGTGGAGGGAAAAGTTGGTTGTTTACTACGGTTAGAACCTAACCGAGAGGCCAAGGTAAGTCCATATCTCACAGAAAGTGACATGTTAATAACATTAATATGTGCAGCTATGCCGTCTTACATTGCGAAGTACATCGGAAGATGTGGCGAGCGAAGTGTTGAAATTATTGCAAAAACTATTAATTGCAACTCCAACATAATTTACATTTGCGATAGAGACGAGCCCTTGTCATAGAGTGGACGACTGTAATAATATACTCTACCTCCGTAATATCCCTTTGAATATGTTTCGTTTCCGTTTAGTAGCATCGTCCAATGCCTCTGGGACAGGCTCCGCTGTGACAAAACCCTGTATGGAATCTGTGGATGTGGATTTTAGATGACTGGGATACATGTGCATGTCCTGCTCGACCTGTTGCGACGCTGTTGTACGTGAAGATATGCGGGGACGTTCCACTGTCGATTCTTCAACAAAAAGGTTCTGTCTAGAACTAGATTCAGACGGTGACGGCGCGGTCGATGGTCGACCAGGATTGCGAGGCCAGCGCTGACTGTCAGCTGTCACAGATAATGGAGAGCGGGGGGATCTGTCCAAAGAAGATTTGGACGGACTTAAGTTTATCGACGCGGATTTGGGTCCAGATGTTAGTCTGGTGGCAAGCTGGCTAACTCGTAGTAGCGCTTGCTCCTCTACCGCAAGGGATTGCAAACACAGTTCCTCCAGAAACTTATCATTAGACCCATAGGCTTTGGGTCGAGCGCGGAAATCCCGTGAGTGTCGGATAACAGCGGAGGTAATAGTTGCGAGATGACGAGGAATGTCTAGCACATGAGGTAGTAGTGGAATTGACTCTCGATCAAGCATAGGCATTGTGAGTGCGCGCTGTCGCAAAGAATGGGCGATGTTCAGGCGGTCATGTCTATCCAAACCACTATGCTGCGCGGAGCTAAAACTATCTGGCGCCGAGACAACCAAAATATAATCTTTCATAGCTGGAAGGGTTTCTCTCAAGAATTCTCTTATCCCAGCCATGAATGACTCTTTTTGAACGCTCTGTAGTATAAATTTTAGGAATATGAAGGCTCATGAAGGGTGGGTACGCACAGCATTCAAATTGGCTAGACTTTGGATGACTTTAGCAATTAGCTTAAGACTGCGCTGTATCGCAACACTAGGAAGACCTATTCCATGACATGAAAAAAGGATCAATCGGATTTTGAGGTATATATGGACCTACCTGGGCAAAGGCCAAATAAATGTGGGTTTAATATTGCCGGCACAATAAACCGCAGGAAGCAGAAGGCCGATACGCTTTGCAAAGGTAATTCTTCTTGAAGCTCTGCAGGGGCCTGTTCTGTTCGACAACGCCTCTCGACCAACTGTCGTATCGTTCCAAATAATCGACGCATTTCTCTGTGATATATTTGAGAAGGTTCACGAGCTTAACATACTTAGTGGTTATACATACTGAGGGCATTCAGCGCGTGTGGAATAGATTTGATTCCAAAATTCTTGACACCAATAAATGAGCTGTTCAACATTACGCTCCAAGTCCTTTGAATTCTTGCCACTGCGCGTAGGATCCACCTCAATAGAGATCTTTTCTGCACATAGTCGGCGAATGACGTTCCCAATACTTGCCTCAAGGAACGCTTTGCCGTACAACGCCATACATGATTCCATGACTTTTGTTAGAATGGAGTTTCCACGAAAAAGCGTTCGATGAGCTAGAAAAACGCCAAAGCTTTAGATATAACGATGCCCCATCAACAGTAACAACACTTACACGAGGATGAATTCTCAACTTCCCGAGAGGCAAACACTTGCACCTGCTCAACAAGGACATCTCGAGCTATGGCAATAGACATCAATTGAGTGGATGCAGTTTTCAGATTGAGTTTGTTCTCGAAATCACATATCCAGTCTAGGAAGTTTCTCGAATGCAATGTCTGACAACCATTAGCATTCGGTTACTGCCCGCAAGGGAACATATGCATACCTTCAACAGTCCAGAGTAAGCTGAATTTGGTAGAACGATTTCTCTGCAAGAAATAGTCAGAACGATGACAGAAAGAATATGCTGGCAGTCATACTCATCTATCCGAATTTTGAGTCTTAGCTCCCCGACTTGCACATCATTCTGGAATGAACCACTTTGTAGAACTGGAAACCATCCTTCTACAGCCTCTCCTCTGCGAAAATTAGTCAATGGAATCCGAACAGAACCTAAGACTACAGGCTTGAAAAGCCTCTTTTCACGCCAGACCAAGATGTCTAGATTCTCGAATGGCGGAAGATCCGGAAATAGGAACTGTTCATGCCAATCGGGTGACCCAATGCCTTTCTTGACGGTTGTCCGGCCACATAGTAAGTCACTAAGGTGAATTTCACACGACACGTCCATATCCACAACGTCTATGTCTGCGTTCGGTTCGACATCAGTAGAGAATGCCTTGCCGACCTCCGCGGTCTTGGTAGCCCCCAGATTCCGACCCTGTATGATCTTCAATTCAACTTGTCGCCACATACGATAGGAGCCTCCATCTGAAGGGAAGAACCATCGTCCGTAGATTTCTGGTATTGCGTATGACTTCAGCAAGGTAAGCCACGTAACGCACGTCTCCGAATTTACAAATTGAAGATAAATCGGCTCAGAAGCGTCTGCAGAGGTCCACCGTTGGCCACTGTGAAGGGAGGTCAGCGTGCGGAGTGTATAATTGATACTGTATGAACGCATACTCTATGCAATAAATTGCAAGGCAATCCTTCCGAAAGAATAGAGAGCTGTCTGCGTGCCGGATATCCGTTTGGTGGAGAAGGTGTATATAAACTGTTTGATAGAGAATGCTATCCTAGAAATGGGTTTAATGTAGTGCTGTAAACGTCAAATAACAGAACGCACATCCACATATATGTTGAGCAAGCATCGGTCTCCCTCTTCAGTAAGACGGCATTTGGCAGATCTCCACTGTCCTACCCCGGATAGACCCCGCGTTGGTGTAAGCCAGCTGGATTTTTCTAATTTAAGCTTAATATATGCACCATTTAAACGTTTATTCTGCTCACCTTTGAGCTTATTCTCTTCAGCTAGGGCACTGGAAGAATCGCGCTTGTCAAGCTTCTTCCGTTGAGCTGAGCTTACAGGCTAAAGGGAACATGATTCATTAAAGCAGCTACACGATTATCATTGAACTTGTAACATACTTTACGCAGGGCCGCTCCAGCAACATTCGAGATGTAAAGGTCGGCAGAAACGAAGAATTCCCTTGGAGTTGTCTCTGGTAGGCCAATCTGATCAATTTGATCTGACATACCGTCGTAAGAGTAGGGTAAGCTTTCGAGGCGCAAAGAATAACAATTTGGTAGGAGGTATGTTGGCTCTGCAGGTCCAAGCGGTCATGATTGCGAGGGCCGCCTTCGTTCCGTGTGGCGATGCAGCCTGGGCGTTAATAGCCTGCTAACAACTACATTGATCTTAGGGAAGTTTGCAGAGTGCAAAGTTACTCGATAAAGAAGTGCCCAGGGACAGCAGTATTACCACAGCAAATATTACATCTACACTTACCTGCTTACAACAAACATTCAACTAGACGTTGCTTACTTTCCCAGCTTAAGCGTCCACTTTCCAAATTTCTAACTGCGAGCAGTTCAGATTCAACGTATCAGCAAGCCGTCTACTATTAGTACCGAATGTATATTTTCCGAAGGTATATTGCTCATAAAGCGCATTATTATGCTGACCATCCCCATCCATGTGCGTAAGTAAACACTCTGCAATCAGTGCCTGCAATAGAGGTCAGTTTAAAAGATGATAGGAAAAAGAAGGATCCAACTGACGCAGAGCCATTGGCCTTCCCATTAGCATGCCCGTTCACAACACCGTTGGCCTTCTTTGCTGCCGGCTTGTATGTTTGGAAGTAGAAGTTGATGAAGAGACCAAGATACATAGTAAGCAGACCGCATCCAAACAACGCGGCACCTTCAGAGCCAGCACAGTTTCCAAGATGAGGAAGGTGGTGATAGTAAGAGGCCGCGAAGTGTTCGTAAGCTGTAATTAAAATATTAAATAGGGTTCAATAGACGTTTGAAGTGTATTGCTCACTTCCGAAGTACACTACAACGAGATCAATTACAAATTGAACGATTTGCATGGTCGTCAAATATTTTTTCCACTGTGAAATAAAAGTTAGAAGACAGTGCACGGAAGTGAGTAAGATATCATACCCAGAATCTGGCACCACCCGCAGTTGCGTAATAGTAGTAGTCTGTACGTTTTCGAGCAAATTAACATTGTATGACATAAAGAGGATAGTTACTCACACATTACAACATGAACGGCCAAGTTCAAAGTAATCACGGCCCAAGACTGACGTGTATATGAGACATGGCTGTTGAGGAATACCGGGAAGGACATACGATACTTGTTTTTCCATTTAACTGTGTATAGCATAGAAGGGCAGTTGCTGAGTGGTGGAAGACATGTAGGAATTCTAAAGGAAACACGTCAGTAAGAGCACTAAAAAGTGAAATATGGTGACTAACGCAGGGGTTTCTTCTTCAGCGCGAGGAAGACGGTGTCCAAGAGTTCGAGATATTTAAAGTAGTAGTTGATCATGTAATAGAATTCCATGCGCTAGAGACAATATTAGGCGATTATCGATCATATAGCATCACCAGACGTACAGGTGTCCAAGCGTCGTCGGCGCAAAGCGCGTAATGAAGACCATTCTTCCACATTATGGGCACAATTTCCTCCAACATAAGAGCGAGCAGGAGAAAGCTGCCCGAGCTAAGGATAACGTTATGTATTTGAAAGAGTGTGGTGAGTTTATGGGGTTGCTGATTCTTCATGACGGCCTGGACACCGAACACCACTGCGAGGTAGGAAACGAGCGCGGTGGTGACTGAAGTCGTAGTTGAGAGGGGGGTAACGCCCTCGACATAGGAATAAAGGTGCCGGGGAAGACGGTAGGGGATGGCGGCCAGGAGGAACTCAGCGAGGGGAGCCATGGGGAGAGGTAAGACCAGGAGTGAACACAAGTCTAAAATTTGACGACGCGTTGAAATTTGAACGATCAACAGTTGGGGGGTCACGATGTCACGATGTCACACGCCCGGACATGTGTTTATTTACTCAGAGTATTGATCCGGCATGGACGGCAGTCACGGCGCGGTCGCGGTCATTCCAACCAATTCGTCTGCGATTCGCCAGCCATCCCGGAAGCAGACCGGATCTTCCTGGCCCCCGACGTACATGTGCATCTTCCCCAACCACTCTAACAGGGGCTGTGGCCACCAAGTCAATAATACAGTATGATATTCCACGATGTTACAATAATACAGAGCAATGCGAAAGTAGTCCATACAAATACCCTACGTCGTCCTATGTGATGACGAGGCAAGGTCCAAACTCTAGGTTAACGAGCGCAACATTCTCCCTGGTAGATTTGAGCAGCAGAACCACAGAAACTGCGAAGTGTATACCTTTTATTTGTACGCGCTCTTTGGAGGGCTTCAACGTCTGAAGGTTTGATTTGGCATGCGCCTGCTTCTGGTGGCAAGGCACAGACAAGAGAGAGCGACGAACTCGATGGGGAGAGCGAGTAAGTCGCCAAGATCTATACGTTGTGCATCAAGCAGGTGAGCCGCCTAATATCATATGTGATTCACGATAGGTGGGGTTCGCTTACCCCGGAGGAGCGCAGAGACTGAAGTATGTCGTGGATAAATAAGAGGAATCTAGATCGTAAATCGTTAAGGTCGTGGAGGTCCAAACCTAGATGTAAAGAAACGTCAGTCGCTGCGAGGATGTATACAGCGGGCGATACATACACGTATCTGTCGAGGAGCTCCAGGTAGGAATCGTGCAATGCAATCGTATGGAGGGCCTTCCAGACCGTAGTATCAGTCTGAATAGAAAGCCATCAGTCGGTCACTATGCAGGGTAATGGCTTTGGTGACAATAACTTGGTGAAAGGTTCCACAGCGTCGCGCAAGGTACCTAACTATCAAGGAAAATACAGATAAAGATTCCAATATTACATTAATAGAAAGACGATGTACATACTTCATTTAGATGCAGTTTAGGCTGCTGCTCGTTTGAGCCTACAAGCGCAGAATTTGGGAGAAGAGAAATCATCATGATACAGGTAGAACAGCTAGAGTACTGATGAAATGGGGAGTCAAGGATGCGTTCTCGGATGCACACGACCATAGTGGCTTGAAGAGGGTTATTTAAACAATTCTAGATGTTTTGCATCACGGGGGGTCGGAAGGCGACGGAGATGAATCTGATCGGGAGGTCGTCCACAAACACGTTGTGATCTAAATACGGGATTCTAGTATGCGAATTCGTATCCAGTTGTTAACTTGTGTATGGTCTGGATCTATTCATGGCAAGTCTGGATTATCGATAGCATCATCCGAGCGTTAAATTAAGAACTTTCGACAAGTACATTAGAAGTAGCACCGACATGAATGCGGTCCGGCGAATCTTGACAACAAGAAGGAACGACGAACGTAAGAAAGCACGGAGTAATGGGGTTCCATTAGACACGCACTGAAATAGATCTTTGAGCGGCCCATCAACGAGGCTGTCATACATCCTTGGAAGAATCGAAGTAAATGAAGTTCGACGGGTCGGAGCACACCACGCCATATGATCAAACGCCAATATGTCGAGATGGCAAAAGTCGCTTATAATTGCGCTGAAATGAAGGGGTATGTATGTTAAGCTCACTGGTCGTCACTTGATTGTGCACCCAAGACAGGCATCGAGAATTGTAGATGATCCAGTTATATAGAGGTCGGGAGAGACAGGGTCATGTGTAGACGCATTCCTTCTCTTGATATCCAGCGGTTGCCTTTGAGGACTTCAACGAAGGGAAAGGACGGAAGATCCACTAGTGGTAAGAAGGCAAAATACATAATTTCGCGAAATAACATAACTTGCTAAAGATCATGTCTACTCGTCCCAACCTTCAGTAGTTCCCCTAAGCGCAACTTCAAGGAGAAGGTGTAAGACATATAAGGGAAGATATACTTTCGTAGCAAGAGAGAACTTTTATATGTTCAAAGCTTGTAGTTGGCTAATAGCGAAGATTGTATTCATGAATCATCACCGCAGCAACGAAGTTTAACCTGAATTACGTAACATGACGTTGGTGCACTTGCTCTAGTGCTGATGACAAGTTCATAGTCGCTACGTATCTACAACTTCGCCGCCCAACTTTGCATCCATAAAATCGGCACCTCTAACACGTTATCTGGTGGAATAAAGTCTTACGGCGTAATCTTCCCTCTGCGCGATGTGGTGGCTCGACCCTGGGAAAGAAGTCTTGAATGTTGTAAGTACAGAGACGAGAAACTTACCTGTCGCACTCTGATGAACTTCCATAGCTATTCAACCGCATTCTCGCTCCATATGTTGAGAACTTGGACTTGAATCAAGTTAATTATGGTATTGGTCAAGGTATATACGAGGAACGCGAGTCTTCCTCAAGAACTGAACATTATACCATCATCAGGGCAATTAACCCTACGTAATCTACGCCTGAAGAAAGGCGCATTAGACAAGTTCCAGCTGCCTGTAGATGTTGTCGAAGGTATTCTGTATGCACTGCGTGCGTACATTCTATTTGCTTAAGCGAGATTTTCAGGTTACCTTGGGACGTTTACGCTCTCGCTTCATTGGATGAATTTGGGTAATCAGCCCGTTGAGATTTTGGTGGAGGATGTTTACCTTCTCGTCGTTGCTTCGCCTCAAGCCAATGTTGATCCTGAAGAAGAGGGGCGGAGAGCACAGGCGGCTAAAGCCGAGCGTCTTGAGAATGCTGAACTA